>JADWQK010002179.1:0-71846 GCA_017933935.1 Sesamia nonagrioides
AGTAACACTTCGAGTGCCGAACCCTGTATAGATAAACATCCAAGACACAGGCCAATCAGGAAAAGATTGTTTTCCATCATGACCTGGCCGGGGATCGAACCCGGTGCCTCCACGTCGCAGGCAGGCGTGTTGACTGCTGCGCCACGGAGGACGTCAAGATGATGACGATGATGATGATATTTCTCCTAATTGTTCTTTTTGTCTGTATTTTTTTTATTTTTGTTAGGTCTAATGCAAGTAAATAACTCACCGTCCACCCCAGCTGTATGGTGGTGGGCGACATG
The DNA here is from genome assembly GCA_017933935.1 of Sesamia nonagrioides. NCBI lineage: Eukaryota > Metazoa > Arthropoda > Insecta > Lepidoptera > Noctuidae > Sesamia > Sesamia nonagrioides. Next base: position 285 of record JADWQK010002179.1, read on the forward strand.
GGCTGCGCGCGCGCCAGTGCGGGCGCTCGCGGCGCCTTGAACCCACCGCGCTGCAAGTGGAAGCGCGCGCTGCTCTTGCCGAGCTTGTTGTCCTGGTTGGAGTAAACTGCTGCTATGCGGAACCTAATGGAATATGTTACATATTAGCAACCAATAAATATCTTACTTCTATATAGCAAATGCTACAGCTAATAGATTCTGTAAAATGTCACCGTGTAAAGTCAAAATAATCTTAGAGTGATTATAGCGCCATTCCCTATGATAATGTTACGGGCTAGGGGTACTCAAACGCCGGTTAAGGGTTACGAAGTTTATTAGCAACGAAGGTACAGTCGATTGTAGGCAATGACAAGTAGAACGTAGCTGATGTCGCACCGAAGTCTTCTCTTGGCGTCCACGAAGTCCGTGTTGTAAACACACAATAACGCTACAGATGTTCCTCCACGTAGTACTCACAGTTCTCGTTACAGTTGTCGCAGTAGGTATTCTCAAAGATCGCTTCTTAACTGTCGCTGTTTTCGTATCGCTAGTCGAATGTAGACTGACTCTGCGGCGGCGTCACGGTGCTTTATATAGTACAGCTGATCGAACATTCCAGATTCCTCTAGACGTAATAATAATAGCACATAACTTCGAGGTCACTCGGAAGTACCTACGGTAATTCCCGGAAACGGGTTTCTAGAAATTTCGATGTCGACACTTTGTTGACAAAACTGTTGATACCTGTACCATTCGATAGGCCGTCCTAAGTCTAGCAATGCGTTTTATTATTATACCTAGAAAATGTCTAGATCTGGAAAAATAGGGCTTAAAAGTGACTCACTGCATGTCACGCGATATTGAACCTTATGCCATCGACATAAGGTCCATTTGTAACATTGCCCCCTTCTTAGTCATGCTCGTCCCGAGCATGATTTGATCCATAATAGCGAGCTAGGCGGTCTAAGTGTACGATTTTCAGCTTCCCTCTAGATCCTTTCTTAATCCGGTAGGTGACATCGTTTATTCTGGTTACTATCGTGTACGGACCCTCCCATTTGGCTTGGAACTTTGGACTCTTTCCTTTTCTTCTAATGGGATTATGTAACCATACCAAAGTTCCCTCTTCGAATCCGGGCACGTTAGCTTTGCGGTCGTATCGGATCTTCATTTTCTCACTGGTTTTCAGACCATTCTCTCTCACTAGCTCATGTATTCCATCTAATTTACGCCGCAGGTCGGCCACATAGTCGACGGCTAGGATAGGAGTATCGGGAGGTGTTCCGGTTAGTGCATCTATGGGTAGTCTAATTTCTCGGCCGAAGTTGACTTTCGCCGGTGTGCAATTTGTGCTATCATGTGTTGCAGAGCGGTATGACATTAAGAAGAGTGGAATGTATTGGTCCCAATCCCTCTGGTGTTCTTCCACTACTTTGGCCAAATGATTCTCCAACGTCTGATTGAATCTTTCGACCATTCCATCTGACTGTGGGTGATACGGTGTTGTACGAGTCTTATGTATCCCGAGTAGTTGGCAAACCTCTTGAAATAGTGAAGACTCGAAGTTTCTACCCTGGTCAGAGTGTAACTCCAAGGGAACGCCAAATCGACAGAACACCTCGTGAACTAGCTTTTTGGCGACTGTATGAGCTTCCTGGTTAGGCACTGCAAAAGCTTCTGGCCATTTGCTGAAATAGTCTTGCATGACGATGATATACCTATTCCCTTCTTCAGTAACAGGGAATGGCCCAGCTATATCGACAGCAACTCTTTCCCAAGGTGCACCAACATTATACACTTTCAGCCGACCTCTGGCTCTCGTTTGCGGTCCCTTTACTGAGGAGCAAGCTACGCATTTCCTACACCAGTCCTCAACGTCTTCGCGGCAATGCACCCAATAGAATCTTTTTCTCACCTTCTCCAGGGTTTTCTTTACTCCTAGATGTCCTCCGGATACTCCGTCGTGCACCTGTCGTAGCACTGACGCGACCTTATCACAGGGGACAACTATCTGTAAGGTGACCTCCTGACCACTGGGTGATTCCCATTTCCTCTTGAGAACTCCATTATCAATTATCAGGCTGTCCCATTGAGCCCAGTAACTTTTTACTGTTGGGCTAAGCGCTGATATTTCACTCCAAGTGGGCCTTTGGCCTCGTTTCTTCCATTCGATTACTGTCTTCAAGTCGCTATCTTCCTTTTGTGCGTCTTCCAATGATTGATTATCCCAGTCTTCATCCAAAGCGTTCACCTGGATAATCCGCAAGTTCTCTGTCTTTTCCTGTTTGCTTTCTTCACCTCGGTCCTTACTCCCTGAAGTTAGCTGGCGGCGGCGGTCCCTTTGTCTTGCTTTTTTCTCGAGGCGCTTCTTCTTACGCGCCTCGTCCTCGACTTCCTTGTCCCGCCTTGCGTCTGCCTTACTCCACGACCTTCCGCGCGACCGCTCGCGCTCTGGTTCTCGCCTGCCGGAACGTTCGCGTTCCTGGTCTCGGTCTCGCTCCCGGTCCTTGACGTGTTCCCGCTCTCGTTCAGCGGGTCGCTCGCGGTGCCCGCTCCGATCGCTCCGCTCACGCCACTTGACTCGCTCGCACGGGCGCTCGGGCTCGACCTTCGCATCGCGCTTGCGCCACGCCATCACCGCGGCCTCCTCACGTGACCAAGAAGTTCTTCTTCCCTTAGCCTTCCTGGGACAATCAATTCGAATGTGCCCCTTTTCGCCACACTCATAGCAAATTGGTCCTCGTCGGGCTTTTATTTGTGCGGTCACTTCTCGAATACGGTCGTGTTGTGGGCCATCCTGACGTACAGCTTCCACCTCCAGAGCATGCGTCAAAGCTGCCTTCAGGGTCTGATGGTGACCCAGACGTACTGCAGCCCTGACTTCTGCATCTCGAATCCCATCGGTAAATAATCGTAGAGTAGTAGCGCCAATCAATCCCGGTGTTGATGCATACGCCTTCCGAACCATACGTTCTATTTCCGTGGCCCATTGTTGCAAACCCTCGCTGCTCTTCTGTGTGCGTTCGCGGAGTTGAGCCCTGTAGACATGTTCCAGGTGTTTCTCTCCATATCTAATCTCCAACGCTTCTAACAGACAGGCTAGGGTATTGCAATCGCCGGAAATATTCTCGAGGATTCGTACGGCATCACCACGCAAAGCAAGCATAAGGGCCGTTAGAGCTTGTTCGTCTTCCCAATTGTTGCCTTTTGCGACCTTTTCAAACTGTAGACGGAAGGCCACCCATGACGTTGTTCCGTCAAAATGAGGTACCTTGAAAGGCAAAGCACTGGGTACCGGTACCACACCTTTAATGACTCCTTTTTGTACCTTCTCGTGCAAAAATTCTACTTCCTTCCCAAACTCCATGATGGTATTGTCTAATTTCTCTATACGAGCATCTTGTTTGTCTATGCGCGTATCTTGCTGGTCCATACGCGCATCTTGTTTGTCTATGCGCGTATCTTGCTGGTCCAGACGGGCATCTTGTTGAGCTGTTTTTATTCTAAGTTCGTTGACCTCTTCGTTGGTTTTTTGCCATTTTTCGTTTAATTCTAATACCAGTTGCTGGGATTCCTTTATTTGTGACTGGGTTGCTGCCTGGGATTGTTTTATTTGAGCCTGGGTTTTTTCTATTTGTGCCTGGATTTCTGCCTGGGATTTTGCCTGTGATTCTGCTACTATGCCTTTTATTTGAGCCTGGGTTTCTGCCTGGGATTGTTTAATCTGTGCCTGGGTTGCTGCCTGGGATTCTGCCATAGCTTTTATTTGCAGCGTCAAGTGAGCCAGCAACGCCGATAAATCGCTTCCACTGCTTCCGGGAATAGTGGTGGTAGTAGGCGCACTCACATTCGTCGGTGTTACGGCGGCCGCATCTACTCCGGGTGCAGGGACACTAACTGATACTTCCTCTTGACGCGCCAAATCCATCGCTGCTTGTCGTCGCGTGCGAACTCTTTCGTCTTCCCTTGGCGTGACCGGCATGCCGCTTCTGACACCAGTTGTTACGGGCTAGGGGTACTCAAACGCCGGTTAAGGGTTACGAAGTTTATTAGCAACGAAGGTACAGTCGATTGTAGGCAATGACAAGTAGAACGTAGCTGATGTCGCACCGAAGTCTTCTCTTGGCGTCCACGAAGTCCGTGTTGTAAACACACAATAACACTACAGATGTTCCTCCACGTAGTACTCACAGTTCTCGTTACAGTTGTCGCAGTAGGTATTCTCAAAGATCGCTTCTTAACTGTCGCTGTTTTCGTATCGCTAGTCGAATGTAGACTGACTCTGCGGCGGCGTCACGGTGCTTTATATAGTACAGCTGATCGAACATTCCAGATTCCTCTAGACGTAATAATAATAGCACATAACTTCGAGGTCACTCGGAAGTACCTACGGTAATTCCCGGAAACGGGTTTCTAGAAATTTCGATGTCGACACTTTGTTGACAAAACTGTTGATACCTGTACCATTCGATAGGCCGTCCTAAGTCTAGCAATGCGTTTTATTATTATACCTAGAAAATGTCTAGATCTGGAAAAATAGGGCTTAAAAGTGACTCACTGCATGTCACGCAATATAGAACCTTATGCCATCGACATAAGGTCCATTTGTAACAATAACTTGGAAATACACTTCACTTAAGTATTGTCGGTTAGATAATAATAATAACAGTTTATTGATCACTCCCCTACAACATTACCTATAATAATAAAACGCAGTAAGGAACCATAGACTTGGCACGACTTTTGTTTAGATTTCATTACTTTTAGAGATAAAGAAGCATCGCCATCGAGACTTGGCAGGTTTTTTACAGAATGTTTTTGTTGGGATTATAAATTTCCTTCATCTATTTACATAATCATGGCAAATAATACAAATTTATGTATAAAAGATAACGTTAACGACTATACTAGTATAAACTGTGACATGGTCGAAATCGTAGATAGTTACTGGATCGCATTGCCTTACCCCTAAAGTGTTAGGTGCGCTATGGATGTCAAAAGCACCTTTCTAAGACTAAGTACAAAAATATATAACTCTCATTAATAAATTATTAGTTACACTCCATCGAATATTTTAAGCTTGGCTTTTCAACTTCAGTACTCAAAACGTTGAAGGATAAAGACTCCGTCTATTGTAATATCTCCAGTAATCTACGTTTTCTCAATCCTACATAGATACTGCAGTTTAGTTTAGTATGAAGTGCAGTTTAGACTGCACCGTCGACGATGGTCAGTACTTACTTGTAATATTTCCCAGGAGTCAATCCATCGATCTGGTAGGAATGTATGTAAGCTGGGATGTCCTGGTTTGCGGTGTTCCACTGAACATTACTCGAGTTGTTCACCTCTCTGTATTGTACCTTTAAAAAAAGCGTAAAACATTGTATCTTTATGTCTTTAAATTTTACAAGCTGTGTGCCCGGTGGGATTCTTCAACAGTAAAAATGACAAACTCCTTTAAAAAAAACTTTCTCTCTCGTTAAACCCCTTTAGGGAATGAGTTTTTAAACATCCTTCTTTTTTATTACACTTTCATTATAAATGGAACTCTAGTGCAAAATTTCATGCTAGACCCCGCGGTTTGAGCTGTGAGTTAGCTGTTTGTGAATTTAAGATTTTTATTAATTTCGTTTGCTACCGTCCAGCAAATATTAAGCAATTTTTAACACATTAGTTCCCGCAATGCGGACGCAAGTCAGTCACCTTTTCGCAATGCCGTTTTAATTCAAAATATTCACAATACGCAAATTGAAAAATAATAAAGTGAAAATAAAAATCAACCTCAAGGACCTTAACATTTTCTTTGGATTACATAAACGGGTTTCTTAATAACAAACAGTAACTTTTAAGCATTTCGCTACTAGCAGCAAATTGTTAGTACTATAATAAACCACGAGAAGCACTATATTCCTCCTTTACTCAAGACTCGTCGTAAAAAAATAACACTGATTGAAATGAAGCTCGGCTATCCTCACAAAATTCTTTTATTAAATCCTTAGTTTCTTGAAGAACAGAATTAAAACGAATGCCAATTTGCCATCGTTAATTCCAATGAGTACTCTCGCTAGATGGGCTAGCCCACAAAAACTTGTAGCTGGTATAAAATGCTAACTTTTGTTCGCATTTCCTTCTGCAAGACACGGGCGACGGACCAAAAGCAACGACTTAAAACATTACTTTGGTCCCCTTTGAGCATTTTATACAAGAAAATACGAGTTCCGAGAAAATTATTACGAATCAGGCTGTATATCTTGTTTATGCAATGTGCTCTCTAGGTTGAAGCCTGTTCTTTTCTCATGAGTGACATAAAATGAGACTGAAAAATACTAGCGCATGAAACATGAAAAACCGTGCCGAGAACTCGTTATATCACAAGCATTTTATTTTTTTTTTCTAGAGAATTCATTAAGGTTGGGCCGAAAATCTAGCTTAACGGTAGTCATAGTGTAACGTGTAGGTTTTTACCTTATTGACTGTTTTAAAATTATCTATTTGAAGAGTAAACAAAGTGTTTGTATACACTTCAAGACCAAGTAAAATTCTTACACAATCATTTACTCTACTGTGCGGTCTTAGAAAGAATATACGTGTTTTGTGAATTTGATCTCTATTAACTACTAGGATTGTGGCATTGACAGCTAATGTCAGGAAGGTATTCTCTCGATGGCCGGGCAGTAAATGCACTACTATACTGCACTTTAATTTACATACTTTGGTTTCAACTTTGTATTTCACCAGTTTACCAATCGTTTTTGTATACCTAACATTATATAATATAAACCAATTACACGCACTTTGGTATTGAAATACCGCGAGTCCGAGTGCGCATCGAGTAATATTCCATATTCCAGTCAACGGCAAGTGCAATTGAAAAAATCAAAGACAAATATTAAGGTAATAGTATAATTGGTAATTTAAACCTCGTTTGAAATTAGAATTTCGGGTTTTAATTTTATCACGGTTGTCAACCCAACGTGGGACCGGAATTAGTTCAGACTGTACGTGTTTTAATAACATTTTATGAAAAAGTTAAAACTTATTATTAGCGATGCTCTTATTTGCTGCTTTTACAGCCGCTTGTTCAAGCTAAAGTAGCGTCGCCTTCAATGTATTTATATGTGTGTGTGTATATTTGTACATGGACCGAATTCCTATTCCATCTGACCTCCACAACCTTTTTACTAGGCAATACCCCTTGCTAAGACGACCCGTAACAATTGTCAAAGATTCACAGGCGACAACCTGGATCAACGGCTTTTTCTAGGCACTAAGGGGTTTTGGTGTATCAAAACAGTTACCCATCCAAGGACCAACTGCGGAAAGAGTAGCTTAGTTTGATCGATCGATTCGTGCAGATATTACTCAGCTACCAGCCTGCCTCTAAAGATTAAATGATATATTTTGGCTCCTAATCCATACTTATATTATAAATGCGAAAGTAACTCTGTCTGTCTGTCTGTCTGTTACGCTTTCCCGCTTAAACCTCTCAACCGATTTTGATGAAATTTGGCACAGACAATCTTTAGATCCTGAGAAAGAACATAGGCTACCTTTTATCCCGAAAATAATTGATGTTCCCGAGGGAAATCTAAAAAGCGCGATATAACCGAACTCCACGCGGGCGAAGCCGCGGGCGGAAAGCTAGTATGATATATATATCGTGGATAACGATAACATTTTAACAAAAGTTGCTAATTTGATTTGTGTAGTAGTGGGGCCAACGCTGTGACGTTATTTTGTAATGGCGGCACGTGGAAAGGGTCTATATGGAAGGTATATTTACAGTTCATGCTTTAATTTAAAACGCCACCTTCATAATGGACCCTTACCACCACCCCAAGATGCTGACGACCCTGTCGCTGACGTCGTCATATATTTCATTTTTGCTTGGTTATTACAATAGTTTCATCGTTCAAAGAAAGCTCTCAAGTTGTAAAGTAACAATCTATGGATAGGTTCCTGATCAATCTAAGCATAATAAATAACATAAATCCTTTTATTCGTGTAAATTTTTTTCTGAAAGGTTTCAAGCACAGACGTATAAAGAAATCAAGGCCTCAATATTTATTCAAGTTTCTACAAATCAGATACTGGGTTGTATAAACTTCACCAACCGTACTATATTTTGGAGTCTTTTTATTTTTAAGGCTGTTTTTGTATGCCTAATTTATTATCACTATACTAATTCGTTATGGGCCTAAAATTGCTACCAATAAACTATTTTTTTTTTAATACTAATGGAAAAATATTCTTACCTTGAAAAACCTTATAGTTAGTCCTTGGTTGTCGTGTGACCATGACACCATGACACTTTCGTCATTCAGTCTTGTGACGTTTGGTCTCGATGGAGGAATCATCACAGCTGGAACAAAAACTCTGCCATTAAAAGGGGATCTTTTTGGACTTCTTTTGAACGTAACATTATTGATTTCTCATCATACCTTTATGTTTTCTAGGGTTCTTCCTGCTGTGCCTTTTGGGGGGTTGAACGGAGTACCTTGTCTTTGAAACTTGTACTGGATAGTCCTGTGCAATGAAACATTAGTTTATTATTGATCATAACAACTTGATAAAATACAGCCCAGCCCCTTTTTTTGGCGAATACATTTTTGTCAAATTATTGCGACTAGTTAGTATCAGTTGGGATCGTTCAGACCGCCCATTGGTCCGTTCGGTTCAAACGATCCCAACTAGTCGCAATCATTTGACAAAAATGTGTTCGTCGATTAGGGGGCTGAATATACCATGTGTATAATGACCTTACCAGGTATCATGATTTCAGCATTTAGCACCTTAGCGTCTTTCGACGGAAATTTCCGAACGATCCTCATATTTTTTCAGACCGGAATAACCCACTGTTGGATAGAAGAACCCATTCTTTCTGGTGGGCGAAAAGTGGCCCTGGACGAGGTGCTTCCACAACTATGACCGTGTCCTTAAAAGTATCAGTAAGCAGCGGTGCTAAGTTACGAACTATTTTATCTCATTCTCATTGCGGTGATCAAGTTTGTTTATTTCTCTACAGCCGCCTGGTAACAGCTTATTTCTTACCTGGTCGGGTATCTGCAGCGGCACTACAGTGAGCATGCCGGCGCCGTACGCACAGCCAAGGGAGTTGCACGCGAAGCACTGCACGATCCCCGCGTGGCGCTTCTCCACGTGCTCAATGAACAGGTCCGTATCTGATGAATAAGGATCTATTAATGGATCGTTCAATCATCATGCGCCAACCGTTTGGACACTAAATCCAGACACTGAATCTGAAGGCTGAAAAGCCCTAATCCGAATCGTATCTACTGGTAGACCTTAATTAAATAAATCAATATTTGATCCTGTGGTTTCCTACTGTAGGACTTGGCCTCTCTTTCCCTTTTCTTAATCAAACACAATCTTGAGCCAATATAACTCCACACCCTCTATCGATACGATAGGCTCATTTGTTTGTTTGTCACCGGCCTGCATGATGCTATGATGACTCACGGCCAGGGATCGTAACAGATGACGAACTTATTAACTTACGAAATAACTTAACTAACTAACTTTATGTATGTATGTTTTTGGTCAATAAAGTAATTATTATTATTATTAACTATTGTAAAGGAGAGGATAATTCCACAAGGATATCACGACCCTCAGCAATGAGGAGAACGACTTAAGGAGGAGGAGGAATAATTCCTCCGGCATCCTTCATAATTTCTATTGACACAAATCTAGACAGGAATATTTGCTGCTCTTGATGACCGTGGGTTTTTGGAACGCGTTAGGATGAAATTGAAACAAAACATCAAGGATAAAGAGATAATCTCGCATAGGCATGTAAATGGCTTACATTTGGATTTTATTTGTAACAGAAGTGCAACAGGTCCCAATATTTATGCCCGTCATGGACGAATAACTACCCGACAGGGGCGACAAAAAGCAATTGATTCATGAGGCTTCAGGTTAGCAGAAAATGTGTCCGTTTTTCAAGGTTTTAAATGAGCATAAGTAATCCAATCGATAGATTTAGCAACAGATACAAACAAATATTTTTAAAAAGCAATATTTATCACAACCAATTTCTGCTAAAAAATCGTTATGGTCCATGTATTTTACCAAAATGAATAACTTTTTAGTACAGATATTATAATAGGCACACACACACACACACACACACACACACACACACACACACACACACACAGTATGATTTTTTTTTGTGATTATTTATTTTAAATGCATAAAATGAGGGTTCTTTATGTCATTTACATAAGTTTAAATAAAAATAATAACAATTAATATATCCAAAAACATAAAAATATGCTTGACTTTTTGTATCTCGCGCCACATATTTTGAAACGATCCGGATTGGCTAATGTCACGATGACGTCATACGCGCATCAGCACTTGTTGTTGTTTTGTGTTCTCATGTGTTTTATCGATGTATTTGTACAACCCGGTACAGCACACCACTTGTAAACCATTTTATTAGATAAACAACAACAAATAACAGATAAATACAAACACCACTGCGGAACCGAAAATCGTTTATATCGTCTTTTGACGTCACTTACAAGGCGCGACGCCATATTGCTGAATAAAGCGTTTCGGCGGCTTATTTGAATTTTGAATTTTTATTTGCATGTTTCTTATGAAATACGTATTTAAAATTAAAAAAAATACTTTCGGTGAACTTCTTAACCGAGACCAAATAATTAAAGATAGAAATTATAAATTTGTCAAATAGCCTATTTGCCTTATTTACTGTAAACGCTTGGAACTACTCACTATTAAATGTAATTCCTTTTTCATTCTTCAGGACCTCAGCATTAAGGACCCAGTACACACGGGGAGCTGGTTCTCCGAAGGAATTCCCACAGGTGACGTGCGCCTTGCCACCTTCGTTGGGAGTCGATACGGACACGTTGCCGTCCCACTGAGGTGGTTGTAACGCTAACACTTTCCACGAGCGACGAATGCCGTTTGCTGAGCAGGAGTATACGCCCTACAACAATAATACCAATTTAATTATCCTACTAAAGATATAAATCACCGCCAAAAGGAGCCCGTTCATCCTGGCTTCTACTTTTCGAAATGTATCCTTGGAGTGAACCGACCGCCTTCAGCTTTTGGGAGTTGAGATTTCCTCGAACCTAAGCTTTGGGCGGTTCATTGAGTCCAAGGCCAATGTGCTACCAGGAAACTTGGCGTTATCGCAAAGGTCCGGCAGTACTTCACACCAGGGCAGCTTGTAATGTTATACAAAGCACATGTCTGATTTTAACTCGAGACGGTCTCCAAATCCTAGAGCACAGGCGTAGAGTAGCCAGCCTTTCGGTGTTCTATATGATTCTATAGGATTTTGGAGAGTGTTTGAGGGAGTTGCATGATTTAATTCCCCCAGCTCCGTTCCAACATCGGACGACCCGTCGTACGGCGAGTTTCCACCCTTACGTTGTTAACACCACTACGATCCGCACGAATCGTTTCGCCTCCTCATTTATACCGCGTACATCGAGGGACTGTAACAATTTGCCAGCGGCGATGTTGCCGTCGAACTACAATTTGAGTGTCTTCAAGGCTAGAGTGAATAGGCTCTTACTAAACTAATGCGCTTTACCATCAACGATTCTGTCACTGCTTACCATCAGGCAGGATTGTGATCAAGCGCTAGTTTATAATTTATAAATAATAATAATAAAGTGAAAGTTTACATGGTCGCATCATATACATATTATGTCTCTACACGCACCCAAACTTGACAAACCAGGTATCAAAATGCACAAAATTTATCGGAGATTTTACCTCGCGTAGGTGCTTTCATGAATATCATTATTTTTTCAAAAAATTACTTTATAAAACGGACCGCTCTGAGAGCGGGCGCAGGCCGCTCGTGTATCTTTATTACTCTTTCATGCAAAAACTCAAAACGGCGAAAGAAAACATCGCAAGAAAACCGGTATGGCTTAGAACAAAAAATCTGAATATAAGGAAAAGTAGAAAATTATTTTGAAAGCGTTCTTATCAACTTAGAACAAACATTACAGTGTTTTATAGTATTTCCAACTGACCAGATGGTCGCTACTAACCCGGACAGGGCCCGGCAGGGCACAAATTGGAGATTACAGACTACAGTCCTCTCCAGTAGAAGAGGCCTGCTTACATGATTTTTCCGGGCCTTATGTATATCAGGTATAAGGAATGCCCCAGAAAATGTTTCTAAGACTTACCATAGTGAAAACGAGCCCAAGATGTGTCGTTCAAGGCCTGAATATAATATGTGTATCTGGATAAAATGCATCTCAAATATGTAGCTTAACCCTACATTATTATTGTACCTACCATAGATGTAGGATTTTTTTGCTACGCAATATATCTATGGTACCTACATTAAATTATGGTTATTTGAGTAAACCTACGTGGAGTAGACTCATGAGTTGTAAACTATCCATACTAATTTGTCTTTTGTGTTTTGTCGACCTCCGTGGCGTGGAGGCCCCGGGTTCGATGCCCGGCCAGGTCATGATGGAAAACGATCTTTTCCTGTTTGGCCTGGGTCTTGGATGTTTATCTATATATATATCTTTATATATATAATTCTGCTGTACGTGTGTATGTAATTGAACTCCTCCTAAACGGCTTGACCGATTTAAATGATTTTTTCTGTATGCGTTTGAGTGGCCCCCTGGATGGTTTAGATTCACAAATCAGCCCGGCAGATGGCGCTGATTGCTTGAAAAAGCATGTGATCTCGGAAACGGCCCTAACGATTTTGCTGAAATTTGATATGTGGGGGTTTTCGGGGACGAGAAATCGACCTAACTCAGTGTTATGTCTGCGGAAGCGCATGTTTTCGAGTTTTCTCTTTCGCAATATTTCATGCGTAATATGCGCGCTAATTTCGGGCGGCTTGACATTACGGCTGTGGCGTGGTGGATAGTGGTATGGTTCTACTCCCGGTGGCTGGTGTTCCTCGGTTCAAACCCAGGCAGACTCAAGTATTTTTTTTTTGTTTTTAGACAAGTTTATAGTTTTTTTTTTTTAGTTTTTGGAGTCACTTAAAAAGAAAATTGTACATAAGAACTGAAAGGGGAAAAAAATAAAAATAAATATATTTTTTTAATTTAACTAAAATTGTAAGTACTTAAAGAACTAAAAGAGAAAAAAAACATGTTTGAAATTTTTTATTTAACTTTAAGAGACTGAAATAAGAGCTCTAGAGGTAGAGAGAGGTGTGATATTATTGTTACAACATGTAGAAGACAATGCTTTCCGTAGGTATATTCCTTAATCTGCTGTGCGTGTGTACGCCACTGAACTCCTCCTAAGCCGCTGGTCCGATTTGAATGATTTTTTTATGCGTTTAGGTGACGCCCTGGATTGTTTAGATTCACAAATCAGTCCGGCAGATGGCGCTGCAGTCGGTGTCTAGGTTATTAATCCTAAACGGCTGAACTGATTTGAATGAATTTTTGTTTTTACATTCAAGTGGGGGCCTGGAAAAATAACATTCACAAATCAGCCCGGCAGATGGCGCTGCAGTTGGTATCTAGGTTATTTATCTATACCTACTGCACCTAAACGGCTGGACTGATTTGAATGATTTTTTTTTGTTTGCGTTTGGGTGACGCCCCGGATGGTTTAGATTTACAAATCAGCCCGGCAGATGGCGCTGCAGTCGGTGTCTAGGTTATTTATCCTAAACGGCTGAACAGATTTGAATAAATATTTGTTTATACATTCAAGTGGGGGCCTGGAAAATTTACATTTACAAATCAACCCAGATGGCGCTTCAGTCGGTATCTAGGTTATTTATCTATACCTACTGCAACTAAACGGCTGGACTGATTTGAATGATTTTTTTTGTTTGCGTTTGGGTGACGCCCCAGATGGTTTCGATTCACAAATCAGCCCGGCAGATGGCGCTGCAGTCGGTGTCTAGGTTATTTATCCTAAACGGCTGAACTGATTTGAATGAATTTTTGTTTTTACATTCAAGTGGGGGCCTGGAAAAATAAGATTCACAAATCAACCCAGATGGCGCTTCAGTCGATATCTAGGTTATTTATCTATACCTACTGCAACTAAACGGCTGGAATGATTTGAATGATTTTTTTTGTTTGCGTTTGGGTGACACCCCGGATGGTTTAGATTCACAAATCAGCCCGGCAGATGGCACTGCAGTCGGTATCTATGTTATTTATCCCTTACGGCTGGATCGATTTGAATGAATTTTTGTTTATGCATTTAAGTGGGGGCCTGGAAAATTTACATTCACAAAAAAACAATTCGGCAGATGGCGCTGTAGTCGGTATTTAGGTTATTTATCTATACTGCAACTAAACGGGTGGACCGATTTGAACGATTTTTTTTTTAAATTTGATACAATTTAATTTATTTTTTATTTTTAGACTATATTAATCACTCTGGCAACATATAGTAATTAATCAAACATCACAGGCTAACCCGGCTTGCTGATGATATCTTGACTTGGCTCGCCGAACTTGACGACGTGGCGGGAGGCCTCGGTGACTCGGACAAGTCTGGCTGAACCAGAATATTGCCGATGTTGCGCTCCTGACTTTTTTCTACCTCATTCAAATCGTTTAGTTCTTCAGCAGTTAAATTAAGCTCTGAAAATGTTATTCCCTCAGAAGATGATGGTGACATTGTTGAGATGTATTTCCGTTTTAACAAGTAGTTGCTTCACTCGATTTTTTTGTTCCTTATCCCTACTAATTCGTATTATTCGGCTCAAATTGTAACCGCATTTGATGCAAAACTTGAAGGTTTCAGCGGTTATTGTAAAACATTCGTCGCATCTTAACAAGTTTTTTGTGCAATTATTGATTGTAACGAATTGTTTTCGAAAAATTGATGTTATTTCAAAATAAAGGATAATAATAATATTATTGATCTTTCCTTTCATACTTTTTAATACCCTAATCGCTTGAAATATCATATGCAGGACAACGTCTGCCGGGTCCGCTAGTATATATATATATATATATATATATATCTATTCCAAAATATAGTATCGTTGAGTTAGTATCCCATAACACACAAGTCTCGAACTAGTGAACGAATGAACGAATACTAATATTATAAATGCGAAAGTAACTATGTCTGTCTGTCTGTTACGCTTTCCCGCTTAAACCTCTCAACCGATTTCGATGAAATTTGGCACAGACAATCTTTAGACCCTGAGAAAGAACATAGGCTACCTTTTATCCCGGAAAATTTTGATATTCCCGAGGGAAATCTGAAAAACGCGATATAACCGAATTCCACGCGGGCGAAGCCGCGGGCGGAAAGCTAGTTTTAAATAATTCTTAAGTAAGTTTTACGTCACTCGTAATGCCTATGTAGGAACGAAGCCTCAGGTCATCCCTTGATAACATCAAACAAAAACGTGCCTTTAAGACGCAAACAATTTTTATTTATATTACAAGAAGATGGCACTACTGAAAATCGTTTTCAAAGCTCTTTTCTCCCCCTCAAAGGCTCAAAACACAATGCTATGCTCACCAAGAAATATTAAACACAACATAAATAAAACGCTTTCACATTTTGTAATCTTTAAAAAATATATTTATAAGCAATCTTAGAAGCTCTATATTACGTTTAAAAAAGCTGTAGGTATTTACGAACTTAGGTCTGGTTCATAAAATAACTTGAAAGAAATATTGTGCGGACTTAATACCTAACCTGGTACATTTAGTTCCATAATCTTCATGCAGTTATAATAATGGAAATATCATGATGAAAACTGCTAGCACTCATCATCATCTCAGCTTTACTAATAAATACCAGGTCACTCAGAAAGTCATCATCACCATCTCAGCGTTAATCCCAGTCACATCCGAAGCTTTTTCAGCTTTGGAGTCTGGGGTCTGGTTTACCAGTCTAACTGCTGATTTTGGCTAAACTTTGATATTTTCCGTGAAGCGACTGCCGTCTGACTTCCACAACCCTTAGGCGATATCAAAGCATTGCACTTAAACCAATTGTTGGACTTTTGAGGAAACTGTTAGCACTGCCAACACTTAACAAGCTCTATTTGCCATTATACAATGGATTGGTACAACCGTGACTCGAACACTTTAGACGTCATCTGTACAGAATTTACGATCATTGAACCAGAAAATTCACCCGTTCCATTTTCTTCTAAACAACCAGAATACATACACAATATAAAGTCGAATTCAGAATACACGGTCGTGGTGGCCTAGTGGTTAAAACACCAGACTCTCAAGTATGAGTGTGCGAGTTCGATTCCAGGTCAGGCAAGTACTAATGTAACTTTCATTAAGTGATATGAACTTTCTAAGTATATCTTGGATACCAGTGACTGAAGGTGAAGGAAAACATCTTGAGGAAACCTGGACTTTAAGTCTGAAATCGCCAACCCGCATTGAGCAAGCGTGGTGATTACGCTCAATCCTTCTCTATATGAGAGGAGACCTGTGCCCAGCAGTGGGATAATAAAAAGGTTGATGATGATTATGATGATGATGAATCAGAATACGAATAGTCCTCCAGGCCGTATTTCGGTCACGGCGGACAATCTCACCAAATCTAGCCTTCGGAGGTGTAGATATTCCCCCTTATTCGTTATCTAGTGATTAGCGATTGATTAACCATACATTTTAGACGTTTGCACATCATTTAACTTTAATAATCGTTTATGAATAAACCCCTTAAACACTGTGGTGTTTATTCATAAACAATGATTAAAGTAAAGTGACGTTCAAAGGTCAAAAATGTATGGCTAAAGAATAGCAAATCACTAGTTAACTTTAAGCAACGTTTATGAATAAGGGGTCATCCATAAAGTACGTCACACATAAAAGGGGGAGGGGGGTGTCGACAAAGTGTGACATGGTGTGACAAGGGGTGGGTGGGGTACTATGTTTCGTGACATCACATTTCAAAATCGAATATAGCTAGAGGTAATAATCGCGTTATTTGAAATATTAATTATAAACTAAAAAATATTTCCAACTCTATCTTTGGGACAATACGGTTTAAATTAAATAAAACTAAATTCGGAACTGCTGTTTTAATTTAATAATTTTTCGATGTGAAATTGCAAAACATGTGACGTCACAATGGGGGGGGGGGTCTCAGAAATGTGAACACCTGTGACAAGGACGGAGGGGGGCTCAAAAAATCATGAAATTCGTGTGACGTACGTTATGGATGGCCCCTAAGGGGGATTATAGTGTACAAGTGTTTCCGCAGACACTGGTACACTCCCCCTACCCTCACTCTCTGACAAGACCGACCACAATCCGATAAGACCGGGGAAAGATCATGCTACCAAAATACTAACACAGCCTGCAAAACTATCCTTTAAAGACCAGCTTAGATATTAGTGTCTAAGCTGGTCTTTAAAGTGGTTTTTGAGAGCCATAGAGATTAGTCTTTATGGCTCTCTATGAAACAACCAAGATGTCTGGACTATAATACAGACCTCGGAGTGTGTATAGGTTTTTCGTCTCAGATTAGCCGGCTAGGTACCACTGAACTCACCTAGTTTCAAAACACGTCTAATTTTGACATGTTCAATTGTTTGATCTAAAGTCTAAACTCTCATTTAAGTACTCTATTATTAGACAGAACTGCGTGAGTTAAGTCCGAGTTTAGGTCATAAGAGCTAAATAAACTAAATGTGTTTTTTTTTTTTTAATTTATTTATTTTTCATATTTTTAAGCTAGTTCTTGACCGCAATCCCGCCTGATGGTAAGCATTGATGCAATCGTTGATGGTGAAGCATGTCTAATTAAGAGCCTATTCACTATAGCCTTGAAGTCACTTAAATTGTAGTCAGACGGAAACAATGGCAAATTGTTCCAGTCCCTAGATGTACGCGGTATAAAAGACGAGCTGGTGAAGAGGAGGTGTTATAACGTTTTAAGTAAAAAACATATGTTTATATTTTAAGTAATAAATAATAAACCATGATATAAATTATTTCATACGCATGGCTTTAGTAATTAGTTGTTACAATACTTAATCTAGAATGTTTTTTTTTTGTTTTATAATTTTAAACCAGCGCTTGACTGCAATCCCGCCTGATGGTAAGCAGTGATGCAATCGTTGATGGTAAAGCGCGCTAGTTTATTAATCCACTTAAAAAAGACTTTGTGAATAGGA
Organism: Sesamia nonagrioides; assembly: GCA_017933935.1. Classification (NCBI taxonomy): domain Eukaryota; kingdom Metazoa; phylum Arthropoda; class Insecta; order Lepidoptera; family Noctuidae; genus Sesamia; species Sesamia nonagrioides. The sequence continues at coordinate 18,403 of JADWQK010002179.1, forward strand.
AGGAAGACGGCAGTTGAGCGAGGTGGTGCAATGTTAAACACAACATAACGACCAACGATGCTGCGCCAGAGGGAGATTGATGTGGAGACCCTCCACGACCCAACTCCCGACACAACAACATTTGACGCATCGTACCCAGCACACATGGCAACACAACTGCTCAGACCCGTCCTCCGTACGGCTTCACCAGGCATCATGCCGGAACACGACGAATCGCTTGGCGGCAAGACTTGGGTTTTTTCTAAAACCAATTTACAGAAACATATAGGTAACATATATATCTTTGTGAATGGTCAACAAGTAACAACTAACCTCGTTAGCAGGTGTAAACGGCGACACTATGAGCATATGTTCATTAGCGTACGACTTCAACTCTCCCTCTCCTTCCAAACTCCAAGATATCTTCGGAGGAGGAGTGCTGACAGCTCCACACCACAGACGAAGTACTCCGTTAGGTTTGACAGGCATAGTCAATACGTCTTCATCGTCTATAACTCCCACATAGTCTTCTGATTCGAGGAATCTGAAAATGACAAAAGAATTAGTATTTTCGATTATAGGATTAAAATAACTCGTTTAAGTCGTGGTGGCCTAGTGGTTAAAACACTAGCCTCTCAAGTATGAGTGTGCGGGTTCGATTCCAGGTCAGGCAAGTACCAATGTAACTTTTCTAAAGTTATATGTACTTTCTAAGTATAGCTTGGACACCAATGACTGAAGGTGAAGGAAAACATCTTGAGGAAACCTGGACTTTATAAGTCTGAAATCGCCAACCCGCATTGAGCAAGCGTGGTGATTACACTCAATCTTTCTCTGTTTGAGAGGAGACCTGTGCCCAGCAGTGGGACTATAAAAGGTTGATGATGATTAAAATAACGAGTTGTGTGAAACCATTGAATATGTAACATAATTGAAAATCACGTCTGGATTCTCCGAAGAGTTTGACAGATGCGATATAGCGAATATGAAAATACATTAGAAATAGAATCGTAGTTATTTTGTTAGCATTAGGCGTAGTAGTTAATTATGTTATGTATATTTATAGTATTTCTACCTTTTTATTTGATTTTGTATGTATTGTAAATGTACATATACATGGGCCTTGATGCCTGAAATAATAAATAAATAAAACTGGGCCCAGGCCTGTAGATAGGTATAAAAACACCGAAAGTATAGGGTAAAATAATAGCAATATTATGAACGCGGTCAAAACAGAAGATTTACTTCTATAAAGGGTGTATCTGACATCGACGCACAAACGAGTACCATGGATCCAGTACATGATTCTGAACCCCCCAGTGGCGGAATTTTTCGTCGGTTTTTTCATGACTTAAAAAAAATATGTAGTTTTTTCACTTCAGACCGTTCATAATTGCTGTACTTTTATAAACCAATAAGATTTTAAAATAAAAATTAACTAATTCGCTAATTACACAAAAAAGCACAATGAAAACAAAACTCGAAAAACTATCTTATCAGCTGGTTTAATAGAATTCACATCATGGATCGACGTCATACCTACAAACCAGCACGGCGGCACGTTTGCAACGTTCAAAGGCCGAGCCGACACTTTTTTTTAAACACTGTAAATTCTGTAACCGTTCACTAAAGACATAAATGACTTTCATAATTTTATTAGTGGCATGCGGTTTAGCCTTTTCGCGAAGTTTGCGTTACGATGTCAGATACACCCTGTACAGTTTTTTCAGCCAAAATCGAATCATTAAACATTATCGTAACATGTGGGACACTGTTGAATAAAAATATATATTATACTTTAAGAAAGTTGCTTTACTTAAAACTTCAACATTTCACAAACATTCAAAACCCAAGTTCACACAATACTGAAGACAAAGTTTCGGAACCACAACTATCTGTACATGCGATCAGACCAGTCTCGACACTTTGTGGTTTGGTTGGTTTTCAGTACCACTTAAATCCTACTAAAGGAGTTGTGGTCGCAGCCGCTTGAAGTACAGTACAGTACGAGTATTGAGATGTTCATATAGCAGAAACGGACGACCATACAGGTTTGAATATCAGAGGTGGCAGACGTTCTACAATGCATAACAAGATTTTTGTTTGGCATACAATGTGCGGAAAGTGGAAGTCCCTAAGTCCTAGAATTTTGCAAATATGTGCAAGTTATAGGCAAATGGAAAGCCTTGGGGGAGGCCTTTGTCCAGCAGTGGACATCTATAGGCTGAAGAAGAAGAAGAAGAAGATAGGCAGATGGGCACCATCATCGACCACATCTTCATTTCCCATCATGAGCCGCATTCTTTCGAACACAATGAAAGAAAACACGCGAAACAAACGCGAGGTAGCTAAGGGGTTGACGTGGTTTTAGAAGGAAGGAATCATTAAGGAAAACTGAAAATGAAACCAGCAAAGTAAATTAAGTCCCTTGTGAGACTGTTTCGAGAGGTCCCTGTTCCGTATAAGGCGGGAGGAAACGCCAGGGTGTTACCTCTTTGGAAATCGTCCTGAGTTCACGGTTGAGCATACGGTGGAGGTCTGCCCGGCTTGAGTAAAGCATCGCCTTGTCCTCGTGGCGGCGATCTCTCGCGTCTGACCCTGGTCCAGGCCATAATCCGGAGAGAGAGTGCATGGCAGGCACCTCTTTCTGCGAAGCAGTGATGCTGGCAAAGGAAAAGGCGAAGCGCGTGAGGAAACGTAAATCTCAGCGCTCTCACGCCTCTAGCCGCCACAGGAGACGCCCTGGTCGGGAGACAATATCTAACTCCCGTCCTCCGTAGGCGCGGGCTTGCGGGCGGAGAGCAGTGAGCAGCTCGCCCCACGGTAAGTACCAGACCCGGGTCCACGGCGCGTTGTGTTTCATGTGCGCCTCAAAGAGATGTCAGCACATCGTAAAGGGGTCGACGAAAACCGATGCCTGGGTCAGGGTTACAGGTTGGTCAAAAAAGAAACCATGGCCCTGGCGCACAGGCAAGTGAAGGTACACGGGTGGATTTTAGCTGACAAGGCCTTCCACTACGCACAGAGCGGGAGAAGTCATTTGATGATTTTCCATCCACACCAAAAAAACCTTGTGAGACAGTAGTGAATCTTGAGCCAATAATAGAAAATGGACCTAATAATGAGATAAACTTAATTAGTATATCGTACTAACCTGACTTCCCTACTTCCTTCCCTCTGGACCTTCAAATGTGTCTTCTGGGCTATTTCTAGCGCTTCTCCGCTGAGCTCATTGGTAGCTCTGCAGCTGTAGGTACCACTGTCGTCAGACGTCGCGTTGTGTATGACTAGCACGCCATGGGGAGTTTCTAGTTGCTGTCTCTTGCCCTGCAGGAAATAATGCTAGTAATAAATATCAAGCTGGTCCGCGAATGCAACACATTTCGTACAAAAATTAAATGACAGCCATTTTGTGTGCATGTGAGGCATGTTCCTTCAACCACGTCTTATTTTTTGCGTTTTTGTAATATTTTGCGTAATTTTTGCCGGAGGTAGACGTATTTTCTTTCCTTTTTTCTTTCTATTAGGATATGACGGAATATAAACCATTATTTTGCTTTGTAGCTAACATATAAAACAAATAGAGGTACGGGCTATATCAATTCTAACCAACAACGAGCCCGTTGCCTCTTGCAAAGAGGAGACCGGAATACTCGGCGTGGGAACATTAGCATCAGCCATGTTATATTTTGTAGAAGCTTATGCAACTTCCCGCAAACGAGAAATAACAAAGTTCTTATAAAATAATCAAAAGATAATATTTGACGCGTTCAAAGTCTTCATGTTTGTGTACCTCGAAGTGTTTTCCAACCACACATCGTCGATATGTTTATCAAATCTATCGCCACAATCGATTCTATCAATTTGGCAAGGTTTTTAAGACAGCTTATCTAACAAGCACCAACTATATAACCTACACAGCTATTAGAAGCTGTTCTCTATTCTGCAGGGTATTTCGTAACACACTATTAGCAATGGGTGTCATTTTGACAGTTCGACAAGATTTATTGCGTTGTTTGAGTTATTAAGCGAACACATGTTTTGAACATATGGATCTATGGATTAGCAATAATAGGCTTGAAATTGATAGTGTAGCAGTACCTACAAACGCCACAAAAATGAACAACGCGTCATAGTGACGTCACACGAATTCTACATCTCGCAATCAGAGTTTACCGTGTAATTTCATACATACAACTTCCCAATTTGAAGCATCAGGCAAGTGCCCGCCAGACAACACCTGTTTGGTCGGCGGATCCTACCTTTTCTATGGAGGATGAGTGAACTATACTCCCTATTCGTCATGCCTCCACAGATAGTAATAGTGTGTTACGCATAGGTATAGGGTGTTCTCTATTCGGATTTCTACTCGTACTCTAAACTAGATATTAAAGAACTCTATTATTTTGCACGTCATATAGTGACAAACATGTTGAGCTTAACATTATTGTTTTTTAAAAGCTAATCAGGATCAGGAAACATCAATGTGTTTCAATAGCAAAAGTAGTGTGTGACCAACAAACCCTCTAAAAGTGGATACGAAACGAACTTCGTTAAAAATATTCCCGTATCGGTTCACCGTTCAAAGCGACCACAAGTATACTGAAACATGCTTTGATTCTGTGAAATATGTACAAGCCACGCTTAACCTTTGTTTACCAACTATTCACAAACCATTATTTAAGAGTTTTCTTCGGTATCGGGTTTCTTTTGAAATATAAGCTTTTGTATTATGTTAGCAGGAGTTTCAGTGCACAAAGTTGTTTAGTACAAACTTTACCATTCAATTTCTAAAAGCTTATTTCCGTTAATAAAAAATGAGCAAAAATAAGTTTTTTTTTTTAATAAAAATTAAAATAATGTAGACAACTTTTCAAAAATATAAGGTAGTTTTGACATGTTGCCACAGATCTGAGGGAACGTTCCCAGTCTGATTTGACAAGTTTTAGACAGTCGCTGAGATGAGATTGCGACTAAATTTTTTACGTTTTTAATTATGGGAATTGGCCAGTGAACATTGTTATTGTGAACTTTCTTAAAATTCTAAGAATTTCCCCTCTGGTGTATAAACACGTTAGCTATTATTCTGTTTATTCATAAACGTTGCTTAAAGTTCACTAGAGGTCAGCGACTGTTTAACCATAAATTTTTGACGTTTGCACGTCACTTAACTTTAATCATCGTTTATGAATAAACCCCTTAAATACTATGGTGTTTGATAATGAATAGAGGGGTATATGATCAGTGTTGTCTGTTTTCAAAAGGCTATTCAGATATGTTGGTCATGAACGGACGACAGTAGGTCAAGCTACCAGAAACTAGCAAAAATTTCCAATAAAATTTGGGCCTCGACAGTATCTAGGTGAAGCTACCAGAAACTGTCAAATATTCCCAATAAACTCTGGGTCTTAATATTTTAGAGATAAATTTGAAAATCTATTAAAGAAATTTGACAGATTGTTGTAGCTTGATGTACTGTCGTTTGTACATTTCAATTATCACATAAAAAACCTATTTAGCCAATATAAGCAAGCATAATTAAGAATAACTTAATCTCTACAGAAAAATGTAAAAAATATACTCGTCGATTTATAACAAGAGTGAAAAACTATCACACATTCTTTTACTGGTAACTATTATAATTTTTAGGACACTCTGTATAGCATTTGTTCAAAACCTTACCTTAGATCCTTCTTTCCACCACGTCAGCACAGCTGGCGGTTCTGAAGCCGGCTCCTTACAATGTAGGATCACAGTATTCTGCAGGGGGGCTATAATGACCCGTTCCTCCGCTCTGATCTTACTGGGCGAATTGACCAGCCTCGCCATCGTCAGACGGGCAGGCACTGAAGTCAGACTGATAGCACCGTACCATACCACGCACTGGAACAAGTAAACGACAACATGGGATCATCATCTGTATTCTGAAACTAAAGCATAGCGTGGACCTATAAAAGACGTATTCCGCCCGATACCATAAACTATATATCTCCTGCTGATGTTGAGATTGGAAATTAGATTTTTTTTAACTTTGCCGTTACGTTAACAAACATACATAAACAACCAGACCCAGTAAAACTACTTGTAGATCATACAAGTATTTGTTCCCTGCGGGAATCGAACCCGCGATACGCAGCGCAGCACTCAAACATTTAACCACTACGCCAACCATAGATTTAGGATTTAATTGCTACGCGAAACCATGGCGTCAAAAATATGTGGGAAAACATGTTATGGGACAAAAAGCAATTATGTTACAAAATCGTGCCGTCTTTTAGACTTTTTCGATAAAAAAATGTAATACATGTATACCTATTACTTTGTGCAATTTCGTTTGAGTAATTTTAAGAAAGTTCACAGTCTGATCTCAGTGTCAATCTGTCAAACATACGTCTAATTTCCCTACATTTTGACAAGATTTTGACATTTATTGACATTTATGTCGCCGAGATGAAACTACGACTACTTTGGACATAGTATACGATGCGACTGCGACTAGATTTTGATCGTTTTAAATCGCGAGTATTGGCAGTCTGATGGTGGCGCTAGTTTCGCAGACTAAAATTCGACGCATTATTAACGTCAGTTATCCAGCAATCAAAGTCTCGTAAATATCTGACCGGCCATTCAGAGATAAATCGGAAAAAATAGAGATACTTTCATATTATGAACTAGCTTTCGCCCGCGGCTCCGCCCGCGTGGACTAATATTTTTCGTATCCCACGGGAACTGCATATTTTTCCGGGATAAAAAGTAGCCTATGTGTTATTCCAGACTATTATCTACCCCTGTGCCAAATTTCAACCAAATCCATTCAGTAGTTTTTACGTGAAAGAGTAACAAACATCCATACATCCATACTTACAAACTTTCGCCTTTATAATATTAGTAGGATTTAGTAAAAAGCTGTTATTGTAACATTACAAAAGACTCTTTATTTATTTGTATGTATGTATGCATGTTAACATAAAATACTATGTTTATTTATTAAATCGGTTATAAAGGACACATTTACATTTTAGTTTTTTTTTACTACCCTCATGAGCTTCCTACCCTACTGTAATAAAAACACCGAACCAAACTCAGAGGTAAATAAAGATTAATAACCATTAAGAAAAAGAAAAGAAATAAAAATTGTTGGTTCTGCTTAGCCAAAATGCACATTACTAAACTCATGAAGAAACATTACAAAATAATAATATGTAACCTTACATTTTTTTTTAATGGGACAAAGCCCGCCACACATTATCCCACCCACTGCAACTCCTGAAAGCCAGAATCAACAGTGGAGACCGCCAGAAAAACGCCGAGCAATGAAGCTCGACGAGTCCCGGATAAACGATTCAACTGTCTTGGGTCCCGCAACGAAATTAATCAGAAAAGAATAGCGGAGGAGTAAGAAAAAAGATATTTTTCCCACTTCCCTCCATAACAAGCAGGAGACAGAACAGAACTAGGCCATGTAACCTTACATATAAAAATAACCTTACCATACTTTACTCGTCCTGGATGGCAAACCCAAAGCTATGCTCAGTGCAATGCTCAGTGGTTGCACTTAGTCCACTAGACCGAAATTAATGGCACTTTGATAGTCAAACACTATCAAATCAATAACTGCTGTTTGATTTGAAATGTTTGTTTGTCGATGTTGTACGGAATCAAAGTTTCAGTCAGAAGTATTGGCTCACTTTCGACTTACTTTTTAGTTCAGAGAGTCATGAGTAATTGGAAAAAGTAGAACATTTCAAATCAGACTGCATTTATTTTAATTAAACCATTTGCAGGCGCTTTTGCATTTTCAGGGTCCATTAAATTACGTTGGCCATACCAAAACTCATATCTCTACAAAGAGGAACTTAAGTACTTTTTTTCTGTCATTAACTCATTACGATACATGTGAGTTGTCTTTAATCCCTTCGGATACAACCCCCTAACTACGTAACATACCTATTATCAATTAGAATCTAAACCATATTGAAGAATATCGCTTATGCATTGGTTCATATATCTGAAAAATGTGTTCGGTCAATAATACGTATACTTAACGTAATGAACATCGTTGAATCGTCAAACTTAAAGCCATTCCTTGTGTTAGTGTATTACACAATTAAATCGCGGTTTGATCAGAAAGTAAAACCTATATATAACTCTATTAATTGATTCACAGCTTTTAAATTATACTCTTAAGAGGGGACTCTAGTACCGACGAATTTTGGTAAATAGGTATTTAAAGAAACTATTGCCGTCGCGCTGCTTCCGACCCCTCCCAGTAAATTGCGAAAAGGACAATTGCAGCTCAGGTTAATTTTACCTACAAAAACTTTGACCAAAAGACGTTTCGTATTCCGCTGTTTTCTTTTTCAAAACACGACAGATACAATTATTTTTATATCAAAATTTTGAGGAAAAGTATGCCTATGCTTCTGTTATTTTCTTTTTTGTCAAAACCTTATCACGTTTGTCTAATAGTCATCACAACATCACGGTAAAAATGGGTTATTTTTAAGTTACGGAAAAAATCAAATGATAGGGGCACGTATAATCACGGTGTAAAATTGTGAAACAGCGGAATACGTTTGTATAGAGAAAGCACCACTAGAGTTCCATCTTAAATGGTCTACTCATGAATCTAATCGATATATAATTTACCGCAGGTGTACCACAGTCACTATTCCCCGTGGTTTATCCGTTAGTCACCTGTGACGACCCCCATGGGGGTGTGGAGTAGTCATCCGTAACCATCTACCACATGGGGAAGATTCGAAATCTTGTTTGATATAATGCCTTTTAATGTGAACAGGTTTTAGTGAGATTTCTGGGTCTCCCGAGGATCTGGAGATTAGAGTTCCGGGTAATTAATTATTGAATACTGATTACGTTTCAATGATTTGCGCTGGGTTTGTTAGCATAAAGCATTAGGCACATCGTCAAGAATCATTTACATATATTGAAGATGCTAATGTCTTGCAATGAGAAAACGTCTTTATTCTACAGTGAACATGGGCAGCCGTATGTTGGTATTCATCATCATCAACCTTCTTATCGTCCCACTGCTGAGCACAGGTCTCCTCTCACCACGCTTGCTCAATGCGGGTTGGCGATTTCAGACTTAAAGTCCAGGTTTCCTCAAGATTTTTCCTTCACCTTTTAATCAGTCATTGGTGTGTCCAAGATATACTTAGAAAGTACAAAAGTAACATTGGTACTTGCCTGACCTGGAATCGAACCCGCACACTCATACTTGCGAGGGTGGTATTTTAACCACTAGGCCACCGCGATTACGACTATATTGATATTAATTTGTAGATAACTACACCTATGAAGTATAAACATCGCATTTCCGTCTTTCCCTACAAAATTCCTAAATATATTCCCTATCATATTTTATAAAATTATATCTTCAAATAAAAATCACCATACTCATACTTTAATAATCTTAAATATTTATCATAAATCATGTTGTCTAAAATGGCGCTTTGACAACAGGAAAGGAGCAAACGAATTAAATATAAGTGAAAGGATCATAGGCATTTTTAAAAGTGTTATGCAATGTTTATTAAAAACTAGCTTACCGGCCGCGGCTTCACCCGCGTGGAATTCGGTTATATCGCACTTTTTAGATTCCCTCGGGAATATCAATTTTTTTAATAAAAGCTACCCTATTGAGAGGTTTAAGCGGGAAGGCGTAACAGACAGACAGACAGAGTTACTTTCGCATTTATAATATTAGTATGGATAAATTACCTACCTGATACCAAGTTGTTTCCATATCCATCCTAACTTCTATTTCCATTTTAGTGCTTCTTCCTGGCAATCCAGGTATGATTTTCTTGCCTTCTCCCTCGATCACCTCTGTCCAGTTATCGCCATCCCTGTCTGGTTTCCATCGCCACACGAACCGCTCTCCTGGTACGTTGACTTCACACTCGAATGTCACTCTGTCTCCGAGGGGGGCTATGACCGACTCAGGGTATTTTGTGAACCTCATCTCGAGTTCTGAAAGAAAGTGTAAACTTTTCAGTTATATTCGAAATATTGGTGATACAATAGGAATGTGTCCAAGGTATGAAATCAAAAAAATAATTAGTCCGTCATATAGATAATAAAAAAAATTAAGACCCGAATTTACTACTGAGATATAGCGTATAAAGTTACGGAGTGGGGGCTAATTACGTAAAAGATATATTGATTTAAAATCTAGGTCTAACTGCAATGCTTCGATGTCGCCTTCGGGTTGTGGAGGTCAGACGGCAGTCGCTTCACGGAAAATGTCGAAGTTTAGCCATATCAGCAGTTGGACTGAAAAGGCTTCGGATGCGACTGGGATTAACGCTGGGATGATGATGATGATGATGATATATTGATTTGAAATGTCGCATGACGTCACGCCGTACAAAATATACCACGACGCGACGTCATACGACATTTCAAATCAATTTCTCCTTCCTAAGTATTTGAATGAAAGAAAAATCAATCAAAATGCTGGACATTAAATTATTTTTTAGGACACAACCGAATTGTATCTAATTTTTTGGCGAACAGACCTAGCCACCTGGTAGATAGTTGCATTACCACCCTCAGATACAAGGGGTTCGCAGAATAGATGCACTGCCAAAAAAACTGTTTAATCGAAGTAGCAATTTAGCCTATAATCTTCTCACTGATGGGTCACAGATAGCAGCCTCTTCTTTTCATGAGGCAGTGGGCCGTTATTTGCTACGCGGGCTCAGTGGGGCAGGGTAATTGCGTAACAGACTATCAGTTGCAATGGGTTTCATTTTGACAGTTCAATAACATTCAATGCGATATTTACGTCGTTGAACAGACACATTTTCGACCATAGGGAGCAATGGACCAGCAATAAGCTTCAAAATGATTCCAACTGATAGTAATAATGAGTTACGCAATCAGGGTGCAGGTTGGTAGATTTCACAGTCTTGATTTTTTTTTTTTGTTCTATGATATGCCGGTTTCCTCACGACCTCTTTTCACCTTCCAACATGCTATAAGAAATATGTGTAGTATTTTAACAAGGAACTTTGCTCAGTCAGCTTTTAAAAATAATTACATTCTCAAGCATTTTAGAAGAAAGGAGATAGTCCATTTTATACTTATTAATACTGCCAAGAATGCTGCATCTACGTCGTGACGCATGAAGGAAAAAGAATTTCAGTAGAATATATCGATAGTAGGTCAAAGCGAATGCTTAAACGGAAATGACGTGACAAAACACAAAAATACCTACAATGAAGTTTATTGACACTCTACATCAATTTGCTGTTATAGTCATTTCATACACTGTCAAAGAATGACAGTTGTGATTGGAATAAACTGGTAACAATTTAAGATGTCTATTTGATTGAAAATCGATTTTCCTTATTTTGCATAGAACACGTTATCTATACTAATATATAAAGCTGAAGAGTTTGTTTGTTTGTGCGCGCTAATCTCGGGAACTACTGGTCCTATTTGAAAAATTCTTTTTGCGTTGGATAGCCCCTTAATCCAGGAAGGCTTTAGGCTATATAACATCCCGCTATGACCAATAGGAGCTGAGCATGATTAATTCCACGCGAACGAAGTCGCTGGCGGCCGCTAGTGTCAAATAAAGATAGTGAAGAGAGCCAAAAGCATTACCTACTGCTCTAGGTAATTATCTCCCTTTATATTGCCTACTTCCATTGTAGCTTCGATAGTTTCAAAGGTAATTTTTTTTGTTAAATTATCAAATAAGTTAACATATTGTGCTTTGTTTAATCCTTACTAATACTATAAATGCGAAATTATCTCTGTCTGTCTGTCTGTCCGGCTTTCACGACAAAACTACTGAACCGGTTGTAATGAAATTTGGTACACAAATAGTCTAGAGCCTGAGAAAGGGCATAGGCTGTATAACATCTCGCTGTGACCAATAGGGACAGAGCAGTAACAAAAAATGTTGCGAAAACGGGAGCTAACGCGGACGTACATATTACTCCCATTATTTTAACAGGCGCTTGTTATATCAACCACGGAACGGAATAGAGAAGTTTTTATCAGTTCTGTGATATCAACCGAGTTCTTTTTAATTTACGGGAACCACCGCGCGTGTTAACCGAAGTCCACGCGGACGGAGTCGCAGGCAACAGCTAATTTTGAAATAAATTATGTAACAATGAAACTGAAGACGCTAGATCCATTGACATCCTTCTATTTAAATGTAAATAAATAAAGAAGGGGTTCTATGAAGATATTCAATAGGGAACATTGGAAATATAATTTCAAAAATGGAACGAACATTTTTACGTCATTTAACAAATCTCCATAATCAATACATAACAAGTAATCAGTAATTCTCAGGATCAAAAGGAACACAATTAGAATCTTTTTTTTTTATTTGCATACCAAAAGACGGGCAATAACAATAAAAAAAGAAATCTTGCCGTCCTTGATACCTTGTTACCCACACATTTCGATCTCGGATGACGCATACGACTCCACTGGAATAAGCTCATAATAATAAACCACGCACACAAATAACGACTGTATAGTATGCATCAATAAGTTCATATTGAAATGCATTCAGTAATTGAGATGTTACATTTTATTTTTCTTTGTTGTCGGGCACCAATTTATGTGATTTCAGTCCCGTCAGTCATTGACCGTAACTTTATGGAGAATTTTTAAAATTTCATCTCTTTGCCGAGTGAATAAAAATACTGTATATGTACGATTTGTAAAGGTGGTTTTGTGTTGGTTACAGTTATTTCGTAGTTATGCTAATTGATACTAGTTTTAGTTTCTGTATACTACTGGCTCAATTGTTTACTAAGCTTCAATAGTTTAAGTTATCAAAATTATAGTAAAATGTTATTGTGATATCTATAATTGTGTGTAAGTACCTATCTTGTAATACTAAACTAGCAACATTGTACTCGGTAGCTTTGCTAATTAATCCGAATGGCAACACTGTAGGTACTCGGTAGTCGGTGGTATAGCTCCCTCAGTCTGTTAATATACAACCTATATCCAAGTTGTCGCTGTTGTTTCATTTTGTTTGTGTTTGTTGTTTATCAGAATATTTAGCGTTACAGAGAAAACTTCTAGAAATACTGACAGGACATTATTATATCCTTTCGTAAATATTTAAAATGAGCTTAGGTATAGGGATTTTATAACTAGCCGCGCCCTGCGGTTTCACCCGCGTAGGTCTCGATATATTTTTTTTATATGCTCCGCTCCTATTGGTTCCTGGATTAATGGGCTATCCAACGCATAAAGATTTTTTTAAATCAAACCAATAGTTCCCGAGATTAGCGCGTTCAAACAAACAAACTCTTCAGCTTTATATACTAGTATAGATATGTTTTACAAATAAGATAAGTCAAATAAGTAAGCTTATTTAAGTATTTTTTTAATAGTGTTAAGAGCTTTTTTTTTTCTTTACAATTTTCTTTTAAACTAAAGCACCTATCATCTTATCTCTTCACCACCTGTGGTTGACTGTTAGAGAATGCCTAAGGCATTAAGTCCGCCTCTGTACATGTCATGTGCGAAAGATTAAATAAGTATAAAAATAGGTCTTATAATAACTGTGGTGATCAGTGATAGTTGCCGTACGTACAAATGTTAGTAGAAATAGGTATATACAATATATTTGTTGCAATTTAGTGAATAAATTTTACTAAAATTTAAATAATAAGAAGACTTATAACTAATGATACTTAACTAACTTATAATATTCTAAAACAAACTTAACGATATTTTAAACGACTAGCTTATTTACCTATGAATATTAAAATTGAAATATATTTACAAATATCGAGCACATCTACAATTTAATAATAGTCACAGTAACGCACATATTTATCTACATAAGTATCTTTCATTATCTTCTCAGTATTCAGCCTTTTCGAGTTAGTCATATAAATGCGGAACTAATATTATAAATGCGGAATCTAGCCAATCCCTAAATATTATGTAGGGACGGGTGGATGTATGAGATGTTTATTAGTCCTAGGATATATTATATCCTCCCAAACTTCCGCATTTATAATATTAGTAGGGTAGTAGGAAGTAGAATTAGCCTCTGTGGCTTAGCGGTAGCGAACGCCGCCGTTGCGCAAGGAGCGCGGGTTTGATCCCCGCACAGTGCAAATATTTGTATGCATGAATATGAATAATTGCACTGGTCTGGTCGTGCCTCGGAAAGCACGTTAAGCCTTTGGTCCCGGTTGCCATACGAATATCTAGTGGCAGTCGTTACGGGCTGTTGGAGCCCTCAAAAGTCTAACAATTGGTCTAACTGCACTGCTTCGATATCGCCTTCGGGTTGTGGGGGTCAGACGGCAGTCGCTTCACGGAAAATGTCGAAGTTTAGCCAAAATCAGCAGTCAGACTGGTAAAGCGGGCTCCAGACTCCAAAGCTGAAAAGCTGCGGATACGACTGGGATTAACGCAGAGATGATGATGATGAGTAGGAAGTAGAATTAAGTATGTTATTTATTCACCACTAGCTGTTGCCCGCGACTCCGTCCGCGTGGACTTCAGTTTACAGCGCGCGGTAGTTTCCGTAAATTAAAAAGAGCTCAGTTGATGTAAAATAAGCGCCTGTTAAAATAATAGGAGCTATATGTAGTACGACCCCGTTAGCTCCCGTTTCCGCAACATTTTTTGTTACTGCTCTGCTCCTATTGGTCATAGCGAGATGCTATATAGCCTTCCTTTCTCAGGCTCTGGACTATCTGTTTACCAAATTTCATTACAATCGGTTCAGCAGTTTAGGCGTGAAAGCCGGACAGACAGACAGACAGAGACACTTTCACATTTATAATATTAGTATGGATAATATGGATTTTGCGGAGGACGAGTCTGAGCAGTTGTGTTGCGATGTGTGCCGGGTATGATGCGCCAAATGTTGTTGTGTCGGGAGTTTGGTCGTGTTGTTGGGTTTAAGATTGCTCCACGCTCAACTGCCGTCTTCCTTGCTATTCACTCAGTTTTTTTGAGTGAATGGGCTTAATAAACTAGCGCGCTTTACCGTCAACGATTGATCTCTGCTTACCTTCAGGCGTGATTGCGGTCAAGCATTGGTTTATAAGTATTTTAAAAAACCATCCTAATTGTTGTTAATAGATTATTTTTATATCACTTTAATTTAAAACTTTACTGTTCCTTTTGATTGAGATGTAAAAAGTAATGGCCTGAAACAGAGATTTGAATTAACCTAGATCGGGCGGGTCTCTCTCGGTACCTCATATTGTAATTCCGAATCATCATTACTAAACCTGTAGTAAAATTTTAATTTATTTTTAGGCACTGTATCTGTATGAAAATCTTACTACTGTTTATTAAATGTAAACTTTCTTATTAAATGTTAGTTTTTGTTTAATAAATTATGTATTTATTCAAGTAATTGCGTAAAGACTGATTTGCCATTTAATTACCTATGGCTTTAATTAGGTTGGAGCAACAATACAAGTTGCATTGTCTAAACACCATTTAGACGATGCAAGTCATCTGGTATGTCATAGGTAATTTAATTGCACCGTGTAAATCAGTCCTAACACACTATCAGTAGCAATGGATTTTACTTTGACAGTTCAACGACATTCATTGCGTTGTTTACGTTGTTAGATAATCTCATTTTTCAAACATACATATAAAGCAATGGATTAGCAATATATTTCAAAATGACTTAAATTGACAGAAATTGTATGTTACACAATTAGGGTGCCGTCTAAGTGTACGTTAGCTTAGGGATACCTACATATGTCATAACAGTGGACGTCATTCGCTCGAAATGATAAATAATGATTGTAGAGTTTAGTGCTCTTAGCGTGTGAAACTGCATTTATTACAAAAACACGTATCGTATTGAAACCCTTTGAGACTGTATCGGTTCATATATGGAACAAACTTTTAGATAAAAGAAATGGTTTTCACCACAACTTAGAACTTTCTTAAAAGCTCGGCGCGAACTCCCATGTTTACAACTGCAGTAGGTACGATTGTGTATCCATCTTACTGAGAAAACTTAAGTCGTCCTACGACAAGTATCCACCCTTACATAGTTGACACCACTACTATCCGGACGAAGCGTTTCGCCTCGTCATTTACACCGCGTACATCGAGGGACTGGAACAATTTGCCAGTGTCGGTGTTTCCGTCCGACTATAACTTTTTTAAGTTATATGTACTTTCTAAGTATATCTTGGACACCAATGACTGATTAAGGTGAAGGAAAACACCTTGAGGAAACGTGGACTTTAAGTCTGAAATCGCCAACCCGCATTGAGCAAGCGTGGTGATTACGCTCAATCCTTCTCTGTATGAGAGGAGACAATGATGATGATGATGATGTATGCTATTTGCACGTTAAACTCTGATTGCGAGACGTAGAATTCGTGTGCCGTCAGTATGACGCGTGTCTGTTTGTGGCGTTTCGTATTTACCGCTACAGCACAATTGGATGGGTTTTATTTTATTAGATTGTTCATTTAAAAAAAATATATTAACAATCAGTGGCACTGGCAACTCAGTTGCTTTGAGTAGTGGGCATTCTACGCGTAAATCGATTATATCAGTCGGCCTCTACCTACGCTATAAAAGATGATTTAATTCCTGCCACAAGCGATAGGTATTATATTTTTAATTGATTATAATCTTGCATAATTATTACTTGGTTAGCAAAAAAAAACTGATTTATAGCTCAATAATATAAACTGAATAAAATTAAAGGTGAAGATTTTTATCTACATATTATATTACTAAACTGTTTCTCCGTGCGTAAGTCTAGACCAGGGTTGCCAACTTTTTTTTATCAAATGTGGGTTTTTCGAAGCCTTTTCTGAAACATTGCCTGTAAAAATTTAGTTCGTGGCGAAAACATAAACCCCCTTATTCATAAACGCTGCTTAAAGTTAACTAGTGATTAGCGATTGTTTAACCATAAATTTTTGACGTTTGCACCTACCATATCTTTATTTCCCTTATTCGTCCGTCGCGTGACTTAACTTGAATCATCTTCTATGAATAAACACCTGATAAACGTTAAGTGACGTGAGGGACGAATAAGGGGAATAAAGATATGGTAGGTATGTTTTACAAAACTGTTTAAATTATTGCATATTTTTTATTTCTTTAAATTTTACCAACGGTAATTTTTTTTTTTGTTTTTGTTTTTGTGACTACTATTACCTATGAACCATTATTACACTGTAAATTAATATATTAATTTATAATGATATAATAATATGAGATGACAATGTGATGATGTGTGTGACTGATAATACTGGCTAAGAAGTAAGGTATTCAAATTTCTTCATTTTATATTAAAAGGAAAACATAATAATTTAGCATACTATACATAAATTATATATATTTTTTTACAAATATAGTATTTCGGCCTCTAATATAGCAGAATACTATATTGCACTAGGACATATATTGACAGCCTCCGTGGCGTAGCGGTAGCGGACGGGGCCGCTACGCAAGGTGGCGCGGGTTCGATCCCCGCACAGTGCAAGTATTTGTATGCATGAATATGAATATTTGTACCGGTCTGGTCGTGCCTCGGAAAGCACGTTAAGCCGTTGGTCCCGGTTGTCCTACGAACATCTAGTGGCAGTCGTTACGGGTTGTTGGAGCCCTCAAAAGTCCTACAATTTGTCTAACTGCAATGCTTCGATGTCGCCTTCGGGTTGTGGAGGTCAGACGGCAGTCGCTTCATGGAAAATGTCGAAGTTTAGCCATATCAGCAGTTGGACTGGTAAAGGGAACCCCAGACTCCAAAGCTGAAAAGGCTTCGGATGCGACTGGGATTAACGCTGGGATGATGATGATGACTATATTGCAGTAGGGTTGGCAACCCTACTTACATCCTAGATCATATTTATGTTAATTTATACCAAATATACACTTAACTTAGGTCATAAACGCGCTGCGTGAGTCCTTCCATAGTTATTTTTATACGTCCTACATACAAGCTAATTCCTTTGCAACGTATTTCCAAACTCATCAAACTTTTTCTAAACCATTGACAAATGGTAAATACGCATCAAACACTAAGGAAAACTGGTTCGTAGCACCATCTCTACGAAATGTGATATAGTCTTTGAGGTTGCCATTCATTTGTTTCAGTTGTTGCTATGGTAACCGCAGAGATCTTTTATGGAACGCACAAAACTGCATTTGTATGGACTTATTTACATTAATTGTAAGTAAGTATATACGTTATGACTTCATGAGACCTATAGGTTTCGTTTAAAAATTAAGTCACTACATTTTGTGAAAATGTCAATGATACATAAGTTCACCTGCAATATTCTGTCAAATTGACAAATTCTCTAAAATAAAATCTTTATGGTCCTATCCTCAAAATCCCACTTCAGTTTCCCTTTAGACATCAATGTACATGGTCTTCACATGATTTTACTAAGAGAAAAATACTTCTGAGTTTGTTTCGGCCTTTCTTCTCAGAATAGTCCAGACAGAACGCCGGTCTCATCTAGTTTTATAAATCTGATTGACGTATATTGAGTGTATAAACCTACTTACAGAAATAAATTAATTTATCATTTGAAGACAGGACATTAAATATATTATTTTTATCTTATTTTTTACTTTGATCATTATACATATAGGACCGAGACAAAAACAAAATTCTTTGTTTTGTTTTTTTTTTTTTTGTGTTTTTTTGAACTCAGCGCATCCAGATCTATATGATTATCTATAGTGGTGAGGGTTTTGAGCAGCTTCGGGCACATACATACAGACAGACATACAAACATACGCACTTTATATTAATGGATGGATGGATTTCCCGTGTGCTATCTGCGCGATACTGCTCATTTTCTCATATATAATACAAAAATAAAACCATCATCTCTTCCCGACTATCATATTTTACACAACATATTTTTCTTTTGTTCGATCTGTCTCTTATCTTTGTTTTTGTATGTATGTATAACATAAATATATAAAAACTCTGATTCTAAACTTGACTACTCAATTGAGAGGGTTTTTAATTAAGCATTTTCAACCAATTGATTGTTTCAAAATCATTCGAATCACGTTCGCAAATAATAAGTGAATAATGTCATTAATGCACATTGCATTTCATATCGTGCGGTCGTCATTGACAGGAATGTTTTATGATATTGCCTTTTTAATAATTATCATGCAAGCGGAATATGCTCTCGTACCGTACTCAACATTAATTTCAATAAAGATAAGTGACAAATGCAATGACAATGACATTTTAAAGCTTTAAGCGTTTAATTATATCTTATGCTTATTGCCCTTTCTCTGAAAAAACAGTTTTGTTGCAAAAAAAATAGTATAGCTTGGGATATCCCATGCTTTCTACGATGACCGGTCTTGTGCTGCCCGCATCCAGCGGCTTCCCGCGACCTTCACCAGGTCATCAGTCCACCTTGTTAGGAGCCTCCCTACGCTGCGTCTTCCGGTATATGGCCGCCACTCCAGAACCTTACTGCCCCATCGGCCATCGGTTCTACGAGCAATGTACCCCGTCCACTGCCACTTAATTTAGCGACCGGAAGAGCTATGTCGGTGATTTCTTTCGTTCTTCTGCGGATCTCCTCATTTCTGATTCGATCGCGCAGAGAAACTCCGAGCATAGCTCTTTCGACATCAGCCGGTATTCCTATCCTTTAAGAGCGGCCTCAAGTGGTACTTTCTCTATACAAACGTATTCCGCTGTTTTCTTCGTGGATAATGCTTTTAGAGCAATTTTTTTCTACAATTTTAAACCGTGATTATACGTGCCCCTATCATTTGATTTTTTCCGAAACTTAAGTGATAAAAGAAATACGATACTTCAAAATCGCGAAAATATAACCCATTTTAACCGTGATGACTTAATAGTCATCACGGTATTTAGGGGGTATTTTCTCGACAAACGTGATAAGTTTTTGACGAAAAAGAAAATAATAGGAGCATAGGTAGGTATACTTTGCTCTAAATTTTGATATAAAAATAATTGAGATCTGTCGTGTTTTGAAAAAGAAAACAGCGGAATACCAAACGACTTTTGGTCCACGTAGGTAAAATCAGCCTAAGCTGCCTGCAACTGTCCTTTTCGCACTTTACCGGTAAAGGCACTAGAGTCCCCTCTTAACAAACGAAAACCATAGAGAATAATCACAGGTCAACAAAGGGTGCTTAGTGATCCATTTAAGACAGGTTCCATAATGCGTTACACACTTAAATAGCATGCTACACCCTAATTGCGTACCTACACACTTTCAAACCTTACCTACCAAAATAATTTTGAAGGATATTGCTAATCCATTGCTTGATATGTCCGAAATGTATTTCTGCTTAACAACAAAAGTAACGCAGTGAATGTGGTTAAACTGTCAATGTCATAACCTGTTACGCAATTACCCCGCAGGTCATGAAATAACTAATCGGGATTTAGGATATTTTTATAGAAGAAGTCGAATATCCTAGTAGCCCGTACCGGTCAAACTTAGACCCTAAATCCTAATGTTATTATTACACCCCAAGTCCAAGCAAATCAATGTATAGGCTTTCAGTGTAAACACAACCAAGGAAACAACAACGTATTCTCAGAAACAAACGTCAACAATTTCTAAACTTGACGCAAAACGTCAAATACTCGAGTGTTGGACGTCTAATCAAGTGCGAATGACCAAACCCAATTTCTGAACGAGCCGTTTCGAATCAAAACTAGTTCTGGTCGCTGTCGGGAATGGACGGAAATAGAAGGAAAAAATATAACAAATCCTAAACGAGTAGGTGGTACTAATGACTTCACACAAATACTTGGACAATATAATGACTAGTAAGCGGAAAATTTGTTCGGCACACACCCACACAAACAACCTCCGAAGTTTTTTTGGGTTCCCTTCGAAACTGGACGGACTTAGTGACCCAGTAAAATATAAGCTGCCTAGATTATTATGCAAAGTTCTGTGTTTTACATAAACAGAATATAATAAAGGTACCTACATTAAGTTACCTATTCCTATCCTACACTAAGAGAAAAAAAAATTACGTGCATTTTAAAACTTGAATATTCTAATAAAAATACTACTAAGAATTAATATAACATAACTGAGCCGAAATAACGATAACATTGAAATGCCTGTATTTTTCTAAATTATTGTCAGACTGCGATTGTTTTTTTTATAATCATTCTATGACATAAAGTTTCGTAAATGTCATCGCCTCTGACTAGTACTGGGAAGTACTGGGAACTGAGAAATAAAAATAATAAGTACAAAACATCAACAGAACCCGGTAACCTCTGAATATTTTTTTGTCCTTTCATCGCCATAAGCCTGTGTCGCTGTGTGTGTAGCTACCTGCGGTATCCGGGAGCTTGTCCTGCCTGTTACAATTCCAAAATAGACAAAAAAAGAAATCTTATCGTTTTACACCTCGTACACCGCCATTCATCTTCCTTTTCACGCCACACTAGGCCTTTCTAAGCACGCAATGATAATCAAAAGGGATTAACTTTAAGATTTCCTTTGACTTGGTCGAAGTTGAAATAGTTGGCGTGAGCTGACGCGGTCCAGTAATTTGTTTTGAGTTTAAGCGTTAGTTCTGTATATTAATAGAGTTAATTTGCTTTTAACTTAATAATTAATATCTAGTTTGTGAATATTTGATGTAGGTAAAGTTTCCAATATGTAAGTAAATAATAATTCTCCAACTATGCCAGACTTAACTCCTCAAAATTTAGGAATTTCGACATCATTTAGAGAACATATTTTGGAAGGCTATAACACACTAGCTGCTGTCCGTGACTTCGTCCGTTTGTTTTAACATATCCTATATCACTCAGCAATAACAAAAAAGAATGTTTTAAGAAATTTTACCTCTTTTTAATAATAAACTTCAAATAATAAAAAAAGAACCAATCCAGAAGTGTTCCGTACGTATGGTTACGTAATTTCAACTGTCTGATTAAAGCTGTCATGGTTCAAGAGATACAGCCTGGTGACAGAGGTGTCTAGTAATAGGGAACCCTTTTTAACCTCTTGGGCACCGAACCCTAAAAATCTCGATGTTTTGTGAAACCATGCGAAGCGGGGGCGGGTCACTGGTTTCAAATAAAATATACTCACGTGCTATCGCTGGCACGAACATCGCCAGAAGCAGCTGTAGATGCAACGGTGCCGCCATATTGGCAACCTGAAATAAAAAAGAAAAGATTTAAAAAAAACTTGACAGAGGATTCTTTTTTTTTTAAGGCAGCTAGGATTTGGCCAGCCAGGTTCTTTCGAATCGAATGAATTCAAATTTTGTTGTCAATGGCGCCGATTCCCTTGTTCACAAATTAAACTAATTGTAACAATAAAAACAAAATTTTAACATTTTAGTATAAATTTGTCAAATTAAAATACTCCATAGACAGTTTAGACGCGATTATAAACATGGCGACCAATAATACGTCAATTTACGTCAGAGGCGGATTAATTTGACAGGGGTCTAAACAAGCATTTTATCTTCTGTCCTTTTCTTAATGAAATGGAGAGAAAAAGACGCACAGAACTTAAAATTCGTTTATTTTGTGAACAAACGAATCGAGGCCCATCTGGTTTTATCAAGCTTCAAATTAACTTGATATGTACGTTTTTTTTTTTTTCTATCTAGTTAAGCTTTGTGTGAGTTTTTTGCTTATTATGTCAATCATTATGATTAATCACTCACATTCTCACGTTATTAGTTCATGGACAACGAATTAGGCCTACCTCGTCATCTTAATTAGACACTGCTACATCCATTATTGATTTAATTGCCGGCATGACTAACGAATAATATCTAGTCCATGGTCCTGCACATCATATTGACATCTTCGCTTTACCAATTACTGCAAGGTAATTGCCTAACAAAGTCAAGTTAAGTCGTGGAGGCCTAGTGGTTAAAACACCAGCCTCTCAAGTATGAGTGTGCGGGTTCGATTCCAGGTCAGGCAAGTACCAATGTAACTTTTCTAAAGTTATATGTACTTTCTAAGTATATCTTGGACACCAATGACTGAAGGTGAAGGAAAACATCTTGAGGAAACCTGGACTTTATAAGTCTGAATTCGCCAACCCGCATTGAGCAAGCGTGGTGATTACGCTCAATCCTTCTCTGTATGAGAGGAGACCTGTGCCCAGCAGTGGGACGATAAAAGGTTGATGGTGATGATGATGATGAATTGCCTAACACATTATCAGTAAAAATGGGTTTAATCTTGACAGTTCAACAACATTCACCGTTGTTGGGCAAACACATTTTTCGTACATATGGAGCAAGGGATTAGCATTACGTGTTACGCAATTTGGGTGCTAGTAAATTTAGAGGCTCTGATTACATATGTGGAAAATGTGGAGGGTTTTGTATTTACTCACTCTATAACACAAACTTTGCTGTTTATTTTCTAAAATAAATAACAACTCTATGCCTATGATGTATTCAAATTGCAGAAATTCAAATAAGCGCAGTTTTATTTATTTTGTTGTGTTTATAGAGCTGTTATTATTTATTTAAAAAAAAAAAAACACCGTATTGATATATGTATAAACTAGTGTTTGACCACAATCCCGCCTGATGGTAAGCAGTGATGCAATCGAGGATGGTAAAGCACGCTAGTTTATTAAGAGCCTATTCACTCAAAAAAACTGTGTGAATAGGAAGAAAGATGACAGTTGAGCGAGGTGATGCAATGTTAAACTCAAAAACATGACCAAAGATGCTGCGCCAGAGGGAGATTGATCTGGAGACCCTCCACGACCAAACTCCCGACACAACAATATTTGGCGCATCGTACCCGGTACACATCGCAACACAACCGCTCAGACCCATCTTCCGTACAGCTTTACCAGACATCATGCCGGAACACGACAAACCGCTTGGCGGCAAGATTTTGTCTGGTGGATGGAACCTCTGCCGGCGGCCGATTTTATGGCCTACCACCGAGAAAACCAATATTATGCTTTTCAAATGTACTAACATATTTCTATTATGTTCATCTTAGTACTTACTACTACCATAGTTCGTTTTTACGCAAATGAACAAAAGTATGTGTATATTTTGTCGCTTTTTTTATGTCATTTGACACTCTTTTCAATGTTGCATACATAAAATGGAAAAATAAACCGACATCAAAGTTAACGTGATAATAAATTAAATACATAAGTATAAGCTAACACTTTTATGGCCTATGAATTAAAAGGGCGTGAAAACAACACGTTTCACGTCATATCTTATGTCTGTTTCATGCGTATGTAATTTATCTACCCACCTATTAACTCAAATATGGCATACCTACTAACGTAAAAGTGCCTACCACGCACTACTGGATATAAAAGAAAAGCCGTATTTTGTCATTACGTTAATCTCTTTGGGGTTATATAGAGCTCTTAACGTAAAATTCCTGCTTTTATCTCTCTGAACTAAATTGAACATAATCTAGCCTACAGTCGGTCGGACAGTCAAGTTAAATTGTTTTCAAACGCTCCAAACATAAACGCCGCTTCCAATTTGTAATTAAAATGAAAATGTTCTAACGAGCCAAGAATTTTATTGGGCAGCAAGAAGTATTATTCTAAATTGCAAAGTTCTAAACGCATTTCAAAAGCGAAAGCACTTCTCCACTCAGTCTATGTATTTCTGTCATAACCCACGTGGAAAAGCAAAACACAATTTTAAAATTAGAACGTTGGCGTTGTTGAAATTGAAAACCGACGCGTGCCAATAAACCAAAATACGTTAATAACAGGCTAACCGTTACAGACCGTTATTTATAAACAAATGATAACCACAACAATGTGTCTTTTATTGCATAACTCCAATACATTCTTGATCGATCGTTCGTTTAAGTACCTCACTGTGTTGTTAATTAATCGCAACAGCGCGAGATCAACATCAATATCTTTGAATATTTGCATATCAACACACGGACTCGACCATAAAACAGCAGTTATCTACATGAATAAAACACTGAGCCACTAATCTATGGTAATTACTAATTTATAGACTGCCCGCCGCGATGTTTTGTAGACTATTTATCAAAAAAATGACATTAAGTCGGTTGTAATGGCGGTAGTATGTCGTAATCATTTAGTAATGGCTAGTGAAGAAATCGCCGATCGATAACCACTTGATACTGCTGGCTAATGGTCAGCTAATAACGTTAATAGATGTTAACTCTAACGTTATAGCTCCGGTTATCGAGCCGGGAACATTATTTTATCAAAGTAATCACAGTTTCGCACGATCATGTGATTTTTTGTAAAATTTACCCAAGCTTGTTGGTGGAAACAACTTTGTTTTTTCTAAACTTAATTTTATAAGCAACTAAAAATAGGAGCCTATCTAACTTTTTTTTCCTTGTGCCAATTGGGAGCAACATCTCTGTGGCACTAGTAGGCATTACCTTTGCCAAATGCTTTTATGTAAAGTAGCCTGAATAGGGTAGTGGCGTAGTATTTGACTAAATTTTTCATCCTGGAAAGTTCGGCGTATTTTATAGCAATCAGTTGGAAACTATCGAATATACTGGGTTTATTTGAACTGAACTTCGACTACCTCGTTTCAATGTATGCAGTATTTTATATCTTATGATGGTGTGTGTGCACTTGAGCATGCAACCTGAACAATGGCATAGCACTCCTAACAGTCAAAGCGAAACAAATATTAATGCACAATTTAAGTGTAATATCCCTATAAAACTAATAAAACGTATGATATATTGAGTATCATAATACGACAGACTATCAAACAGTTCAGTCCCAGAGCCATTCACATTCGGAATTTCATTACAGATTCTGAGCACGTTAGAGGTGCTACCAGTTGTATCGGATACTAAATAACAAGAATTGGCTCATGCATGTGTGACTAACGATTCCTAGAAAAGGGATCACTCGTAAAATGTGGGTGAACGTGGTGGACACTATTATTGTTTTAGTTCGCACGCAAAAAGTGCTTCCTCGTTCAGTTTTTAGACGGAAGTTTGTGGCATCCTAAATTCTTAACCCTAATTTCACAGATTTTTGATTTCTGAAATGGATGGCGTAACTTTCATGAGATAGAATAATCTTAATTTTTGTGTGTGAACGCTCGCTGCTGCAGCTTAGCTGTTATTAAGGTTAGGTTTAACACTTTCATGCTGTGAAGACAAATCCACCAATTATTTTAATATCTGTACGTCCACTGCCCATCAGATTTCAGATAATTCTCCTCGTTTTATGAACGTTGACAGTTTAATATGGGTCAATATGTAAATAACCTCTAATAACCCTCATATTTTTAAAAGTTTTGACATAAATCGTCGCAAAGATAGACTAGAATATGAGTTTTTAATTTTCAAAATTGGCCTTCATATCTCCGAAAGATCATAAGGTGGGGTGTAAGGGGGAGCGCACAACAACCAGACTCCCCAAACGTCAACCTCACCTGCACGCGGTGCACCCTGCTGCTCACTAACGAGGCTCTGACGACCGACAAATGGCGGGATGTCCATTTAACTTCCGCGCGGTGGCGGGTAAACCACCAACAAGAGCATTCCAAAGGAGGGTTGGTGTCAGGCTGGCGGCCGACTGTAAAACTTTGCCAAAACCCCAAGCAACATGAAGGGAAATAATAGAATGCGCGATAGAGCTAGGGCGTACCCCACAGGCGACGCGCAGGGGCAGCACCCGGCTTCTGTGGGAAATGGACAAGGGTTGTCGCACCAGAACGGGCGGGTGCGACGTAAGAGGCAAGCTCGGAATGTGAGAGAAGTAAAATTGAGATGTGCGAGCTGGAATGTAGGTACAATGACTGGAAGAGGAAGGGAACTAGCAGATGTTTTAAAAAGGCGACGGGTGAACATTGCGTGTCTGCAAGAGACGAAGTGGAAAGGTGCGAAGGCAAGAGAGATAGGAGAAGGATATAAGTTCTATTACTGTGGAAGCGATGGTAAGCGAAATGGTGTGGGTATAGTTTTAGATAGTAATTTGAAAGAATGTGTAGTGGACGTTAAAAGAGTGAGTGATAGAGTGATAGCTGTTAAAGTGATTGTGGAGAGTATGGTTGTTAATATAGTTAGTGTGTACGCACCCCAGTCAGGGTGTGAGGAAAGTATAAAAGAGAAGTTCTGGAAGGACTTCGATTGTGTGATGATGGATGTGCAAGATAGTGAAGAAGTGTATGTTGGGGGTGACTTTAACGGGCATGTGGGAAAGCAGAAGGATGGGTATGAAATAGTGCATGGCGGTTGGGGATACGGAGACCGTAACACTGATGGTGAGACACTACTGCAAGCTGCTACGGCCTTTAACCTGGCAATAACAAATACGTGGTTCAAAAAACAAAATGAGCATCTCATAAGCTATAAAAGCGGCCGCCACGCGACACAAATCGATTACTTTTAGTAAGACGAAACAGTCTTAAAAGTGTCAAAAACTGTAAAGTGCTACCAGGTGAAGACTTAGTCTCACAACATAGACTATTGATAATGGACGTAAAAGTCAGTGTCTCATCCAGAAAGAACAAGGAACGGCCCTCGCCCAAAACTAGATGGCGTATGATAGAAAAAGAGGAATATGCTAGTGTGTTTAAGAGCCAAGTGGTAGATAAGATGATTGAAATGGGGGATATGGAAGGAAAATCTGTGAATGAATGTTGGAAAGAGATGGCAGACTATATAAGGAGAGTAGCTAAAGATGTGTTTGGAGAATCCAAAGGGAAAGGTGTGATAGAAAAGGATACATGGTGGTGGAATGAAGATGTGCAAAAGATACTCAAAGAAAAGAAAATAGCTTTTAAAGAATGGCAAGGTGTAGAAAACGGGAATGATAGTTTAAAAGAAGACAAGAAGAAGATTTATAATGAATGGAAGAGGAAGGCAAAAAAGGCGGTAGCAGTTTCGAGGGCTAAGGCGCAGGAGAAGTTGTATGACTCACTGGACAGCCCTAGAGGCCAGAAGGAGCTCTACCGGATTACAAAAGCAAGAGAAAGGAGAACGAGAGATATAAGTAATATCAAATGTATGAAAGACGATGCTGGTAAGGTTCTGTCCAGGGATGACGAAATAAAAGAGCGATGGAAGGTTTATTTTGAAAAGCTAATGAACGAAGAGAATAAATGGAGTGGCGTGCTCAAAGAGGTACAAGAGAACATGGGTTTAGTAAGAGAAATTAGCATGGATGAAGTAAGAATAGCAGTTCAAGGTATGAAAAATGGAAAAGCTATGGGCCCAGATGATATACCAGTAGAAGTATGGAAGTGTTTAAAAGGAGATGGATGTATGTGGCTGACTTTATTCTTCAATAAGTTGTTGCATGAAGGAGAGATCCCACAAGAATGGTGCAATAGTTCACTAGTGCCCATCTTTAAGAATAAAGGTGATGTACAGGACTGTAATAGCTATCGAGGGATAAAGCTCATGTCACATAGTATGAAGGTATGGGAGAAAGTGATTGAGAAAAGATTGCGAGAGGAGAGTGAGATTACCCCAAACCAGTTTGGGTTTATGCCAGGTCGAGGAACAATGGACGCCACTTTTGCACTCCGCCAAGTGTGCGAGAAGTACAGACGTGCACACAAGAACTTGCACATGGTGTTCATTGATCTGGAGAAAGCGTATGATAGGGTACCTCGTGATGTGCTGTGGTGGGCCCTGAAAGAGAAAGGTTTGCCTGGGAAGTATGTAGAGTTAATTCGTGCTATGTACAGTCGATCTCGTACCTACGTCCGGTCGGCTGCTGGCAATACCGACGAGTTCAGTGTGGCGGTAGGCTTGCACCAGGGATCGGCTTTAAGTCCGTACCTCTTTCTGTTGATTATGGACGCTCTTACGTCGGACATCCAGGAGGAGGCACCCTGGTGCATGCTGTTCGCCGATGACATTGTTCTCGTCGGTGAAGATGGACCTGAGATCCAGAGCAGATTGGAGAAATGGCAACAGAAGCTGGAGAATGTTGGCTTGAAAATCAGCAGAACCAAAACCGAATATATGTTCTGCGATTTCGGCGGTCTCTCCACTTCTGGAGCCATAGCGCTTGATGGCGCACTCCTACCAATTTGCTCCGACTTTCGGTATCTCGGTTCACTCGTACAAAGCGATGGCGAAATAGATCGGACGGTTAAGCACAGAATTAACACTGGATGGATGAAATGGCGGCAGGTCACGGGAACAATCTGCGACTCCCGCATTCCCCTTAAACTTAAGGGGAAAATATATAAAACCATGATCCGACCTGCTGTCTTGTATGGATCAGAATGTTGGGCTACGAAAGGGATGAATGAAAGGCAATTGCATGCAGCCGAGATGAGAATGCTAAGAGGGATGTGTGGTGTTACACGAATGGATAGAATAAGAAATGAGTACATAAGAGGAAGTCTGAAAGTGGCACCGGTAGCTGAAAAGTTGTGTGGAAATCGGTTGTCATGGTACGGGCATGTGTTACGGAGAACTGAGGAGAATGTCGTGAGGAGAGTCTTAATTATGAATGTTGATGGCTATAAGAGTAGGGGAAGACCAAAGAAACGATGGATGGAATGTGTGAAGGATGATATGACTAAGAAGGAAGTGACTGCGGAGATGGCTTCTGATAGGGATGCATGGAAGAAAAAGACATGTTGCGCCGACCCCAAATAAATTGGGATAAGGGCAGGAGAATGATGATGATGATCTCCGAAAGATCATGAAAACCCCTTACCAGTAATAAGTCATTAACATCTGTACCTATGTTAAATAAAAAAAACTAGTAAGTTCAAATAAACAGACACATTTTACTGCAAAACAACTATATTAGTAATTTTTTTGTTTTTATTTGTCGTTTCGCTTCCTCTTTTATACCGCGGAAATCGAGGGACTGGAACAATTTGCCAGCGACTGTGTTTCCGTCACATTACAATTTGAGTGTCTGCAAGGCTAGAGTGAATAGGCTCTTAATAAACTAGCGCGCTTTACCATCAATGATCGCATCACTGCTTACCATCAGGCGGGATTGCGGTCAAGCGCTGGTTAACGCAGCGCTTGACCGCAATCCCGCCTTTTTTTTTATAACTTATATAAAAAAAAACCGCGAACACATTCATTTCCCAAATAGCCAATACAGACAAAATATAAGATATAAGTAAACGATCAAATAATAAGCCGCTTTTCACAGATTACCCATTCGTTAATTTCTGTGTTTATTTGGGCCTATTGGGGTGCGAAAAGCAGCTTATTAAAATATTAACCTGTAACTCCCTATGGCTACAATAACCGAGTCCCGAACACAACAACATTGATGCAATACACGTAATTACGTGGCAATCGTTTCAAGTAACCAACCGCCAAATTGAAATACAAAATGGCGGGTTATTTAAATCAAGCGTCATATTTCAAGCTTATCGGAAATACAACATATTTTTCACGGAATACATATACCTACCACAATCTCTAATTTACTACAAATTGCAGCATCCGTTTTCACTAGAACTCTAACCCATTTCGTGTTAGTTTAGGCCGTGTTAGTAAGACTAGGCATCGTCCATTATAATAATATTACTATATCGTCCATTATAATCATAGAGTATAATACGAATTCTTTTATAAATTTCGGTGTACTCTTAATATACCGACTCAATAAAACCAACAGAATAACTACGAAGAAATTGTATTCCAGCTGGTTACTTTCTTTTTCTTCATTAATTCATTTTCTGATTACTGGAAACAAGTCTTAGCTGTAAGAAGTATTTGAAGAACTGCGAGAAAACTGGGCAAAAGGATTATGTTTTTACTAGTGAGTTAACTGAATTTATAACGTTTTAAATTCTCTAATCGATGATAAGTACCATACTATAAAACTGTCTGATTTTTAAAAGAAATTAAGATGTCCGTAGGTACAACCTCATTTCTTTTATAGAGATTGCACGGGCATCTTAATTTCTAAGAATTACTCTTAGGACAATATTAAAAATAAACGAAACAACATCTGCTACATTATTTGTGTGAAAAAAAAAACAATAAAGAAAACGTTTGTTTCTAATATTTCTGAATTGTAATCCAAAGCTGTTAAACTACAAACAAACCTACCAGCATTTGCACCCTAATAGTGTAACAGACTGTCGATCACAATCTGAATAAATTTGAAGGAAAAAAAGAATCCTGCTCAACTGTCGCTGAGGTTTTTGACAGTTCTGCAACATTCATTGCGTCATATTTAACGCAATGAACATGGGCGTACCGAGGGAGCGCAGCTTCCCCCCCCCCCCCCAATCTCTCTCTCTCATCAAACTCCCCTGATTACTAAACAAAGTATAAGCGAGGACTTATCTCTAAATTTTAAATAAACCACGAAGTAGATACTGACAAAATGTACGATGTAATTGCCAAAAAACAGCGTGCAATCACTCAAAGAATTTGACTTGCCCCCCTCTAGGCCTGACTTGCCACCCCCTAGGCCAGACTTGCCCCCTCCTAGGCCAGAAGCTGGGTAGCCCTTGACAATGAACATTGTTAAACTGTCAAAGAGAAAGCTTATTATACATATAAACTCGTAAATATATCGTTCACATACAAACTCGTAAATATATCGTTTAACATGTTTGACATTTTAACTTTTCCCATTTAAGCACGCAAATTCCTTATTCTTCCTTTAAAGAAGAATAAAACCTCCTTGGTATTCAAGGTCAATTTGTATGGCTGTCTGTATTTCTCGCGAGGCGCCTCGTTATGCTGTCAAACGGCAATACTCAACCGTGCAGTTTTTATACCTTCACCATCATTCAGGATTCCAGTATGAATGTCACTGGCAACAAACAGGTGTGGACAATGTTATCCATGTTGACTGTTGAGTTTTGCTAGTGTGTTTTACTTTTTTGTCGCTATATGATAACGATTGTAAATGTTTGAGCAATTGAAAGATATTTCAGAAATGTATGGATCCTGGGCCAGCACATTGTACACTTAATGCTAGGTATAGTTACGCTATAGTTAACTGTTTTTAATATTAACTAGTTGACCCGTGCGAAAAATTCGCACTATACTAACAGAACCGCTTGAGGGGAAAGAAAGTATGGGAAATTCGTTTTTATAAATAAACAGTGAAGCGGAATAATTTGAAAATAGTATTCCATGGTACCAGGGACGAATATCTGTCGATTGGTAGGTCGGACGTTCAGATTGGTTCGATAGAAAGAGAGAAAAAGGGAGAAAACGGTTTCAGACCTTTGGAGAAATAATATATGTTGATTTCCTATATTTTGGCTTAGTTTTTATACAGATTCAATTTAATTCGGCGAAGGAGTGCAACACAACTACTAATAAATATGGTGGTCAGCAATAAGCGAAATAAGATTTTGACAGTGACATTTTATTGACGTGTCATGTATCTAAGGCTATCGTATCTATATTATCTACCATAAGACTGCGAAAAAAACAAAACATGAATTCCGAACATACGGCTCATTAAATAAACACAATCAGCTCAAATCAACACCCGGCACGTACACAACGGGAAAATAGAACTGTCAAAGTCGCCCATCAAACGTCATAAAAAGTGTCATGGCTACCTTAATAAAGGGTTATCTCACTAAAAAACGTTTCAAATAATTAATAATATATACTTGTATTTTTATTCAAATTAATTTAGTTGTATTGTTATGAAAATCTTCTATTTTTTTCCTTTTTATCTTTAGAGCATACATAGTGGTGGCCCAAAATGAAACATCTTCTTTTTAACCACTTTTTAAAAAAAGAACGTTTTGTTTCGTATTTTACTGGTTTTAGGGTTCTGAGAGCCTTTTGCTGTGGAAAACGTCGACGGGGAGTTATTTTCAATCGTGCATGATAAAATATAAGCTAGTACTATGGCTAAAGTAAGTACTTAGTGCTTGGTAACCGTTGCAGCTGCGTAGTTACTAGGTACCTACTAGAACAATGATTTATGTACGGCCAGATCTTTAAACTTGTACCTGACTAAGAATAAGTTGAGAATGCCAGTGGAGGGCGCCTGCGCCGGGTCTAAGAAGCTGCTTAAATTAGACCACACCTAAACTTGTAATGCAGTTACAACCTTTTAGACCATAAAATAGAGATGTATCCAAGGTATGAAAATAAAAAAAAAATTAGTCCGTCTTATGGATAATAAAAAAAGTAAGAACCGTATTTTTTAATTTGGCGAAATTACATTAAATTACATTAAAACGAACTGAGATATAGCATATTAAAGTACCTTACCGTAACTTTTATTTTTTCGACGTCATGCGACATTTCAAATCAATATATCTTCCTTAAAATTTGAATGAAAGAAAAAATAAAAATACGTGCTCAATAACTTTTATAAATCCATTTGATGGACATTAAATTATTTTTTAGGATACAACCCAATTGGATGTGTATATAGCAAAGCATAGCATAGCAAAATCAGCCTGTCATATGATCCACAGTGCGGATTCTTTTACTTACACCTTCCGTAAGGAGGACTGCCCACAGGTTACGTGGGGCGACGATCTTCGCAAGATGGTTGGTATGAGATGACAGTTGCCTAAAATCGAGTTGATTGGAGTGAAATAGGAGAGGCCTATGTTGATCAGTGGATTGCTTTAGGCTGATGATCATAATGATACTGACCCAAAGGCGATTGGCAGATGTTACATATCTTCGAATTTATAGTTCTAGGACATGCGGATTTACTCTAAATGTATTCCTTCCTTGGCAGTGATAGTGAAATAATTTACTAAAATTATAGCGCCTGTCTGGATTTGAAACAACGACTAAACTCGTAAATCAAGGTTGTTACCACTCGATCACCGTTGCTTATACAGGTTTACGTAAAACACAAACTTGATTACAATATTCAAATGCTGTTTTAACAACTAGAACCATAGAGTTGTTCTATGTTACGTGTAAGCTCAAACTAAATTCATTTATTCAAAAACAACTAAAATTAAGGCTCTTGTAATTGTCATAAATGTAGCCAGACTATCCGCATACATACACCAAGACACTTACCACTTACTCAATACTTTTCTGGTGTTCCCCAGATAACGAAACTTTTGTCTACTTGCTTCAACACATCCTCACCAAGCTTTATATTCAGTGTCTCGTGACCGTGAATGTCTAGGGACATCACCTCCGGCTTGTTGACGCTGATTTTTAAGCCGTACTTACGGCAGGCTTGATGAAAAGCTGACATCAGCTGTTGTAGGCCGTCTGGGGATTCTGCTAAGAAGCACAAATTATCAGCATACATGATTTCAGTAATCAGTGCATGTGAGACTTTGGTGCGAGCCTTAAGTCTAGCCAGATTGAAAAGACCACCGTCGGTGCGGAAGCGGATGCGAACTCCTTGTGGAACATCATCATCATCATCATCACTTTTCTGGTATGTGCGGACGACAGCAGGTCAAGCTACCCAAAACTGTCAAATATTCCCATTCAACCTGGAGCCTTAATGCTTTACAGATAAAGTTAAAAATCTAATAAAGAAACCTGACAGATTGTAATAGCTAGGTGTGCTATCGTCTGTACATAAGCTTACTGAGAACCCTTTAAGTTGTCTTGGCTTAAAGTTCATAGAAACTGTGGCAAATAAACTGTAATCGGGTAAGATACTTAAGGGTGTAAGGGTCTTAACTTCATGACTTCTCTCAGAAGTTAACTCTAAACAAATTCGCTTCTATAGAGAGCACTAGTATCCTTCAATGCGTTAGGAATTCAATCTAGAACCGGTGATGTTAGACGCTGCTTTATCCCCTCTAAAGGAACTGACTGGCTTGCTTATCGAAATAATATTTGTAAGCATACTTAGATAGCATTTGTCAGAAATAAGCATGCTAGTTTAAAGCGCCTACTCCTAAATAAACTTGTGTAGATGCATTTGGAGCACTCCATTTTCCACCCGCACCGGAGCTAGGTAAACTAAACAAGCATGCTCCTTACTGGAAATATTTCGACACACCGCACACGTGGTACTAAATCACAATTGCTCAATATTAGCATGATTTCGTGGTGGTAATGAGCATGTCTATCTATACCTATAGTTAATAATCTCTTGGTCTACTTACTTTAACATTCGTGGACAAAGTTATAACATTTTCGAAGTACAACTTTGTCTACGAATTAAAGTGACATCAATAGCAATCATTGATGTGGTCAAATATTTAATGATGTAATAACTCCTCAATCAATTCGACAGTTAACATACGACACTCATTGTTTATTAAATCAACAATTAGAAATGTTAAATGCAAGCCTAAAGAAGACACCGAAGTAAATGACAGAGGCTTTCAATCACAACAAACGAGGAACGATTGACAGTGTGACATATTAATCGTTAACTTATAAGGCCCGGTGTACACACACGTTTTTCTTGCCATTAAAACTACGGTTGATTCGCCGTGTAGGACGGTGTAGGCACGGCCGTTAGTGCTGTAGGCAACACTATGGAAGCTTGCGATCGGCGGCGACATCCGCGTTGTCGCCGCCGCGCCGTATGGGTGGTGATTTGTCGTGTCACATACAAACTCACACGATTTTTCTATACTAAAGGAACCGCGCTGTGCACAACGGGCCTAATCATTGAGTTAACATACATATAATTACAGTTAGGAGTGTTTGCATTACTATGCCGGACATGTCCTACCGAGGACAGTGTCTACGCAACGTCGGTGTTGTCAACTATGTACCTTTGAAATATATTAAGTTTTTTTTCTTGTGGGTTATGTTTAAAAGAATTGCAAAGAACATCATTCACTTCTTCTTCACTTGTTAATGGTAAACATATTATAAATGGTAAGTTTGTAAAAAAGAGTTGGATCAGCTTCCAATTAAATTCATAATAATATTCATCGTATTAGGTACTTTCGTTATTAATGTCGATTTTAGAACATTTACATAAGTAATGTTCATTCTATAGCTAGAAGCTAAACGGTGCATGCTATCATTTAGTATGTGGTTAAATAAAAGTATAGTACATCAGCTGCTAAGCTTCACTAGGTACTCACAGTAAAGCCATTCATCAGCCCATTCGCACCGCATATCATTAGATCTATGCATGCACATGCCACATGCTAACCTACTAAGGAAAGCAAGCATGTCGTACATCATTCATTGATTGTCCAACAATTTAGGACTGGCCATTTTTCTGTCAGTTCGAACGTTTGAATATAGAATCCATAAACTGTCGCGTTGTATGACAACACTGACGGGTACCGGTGACGTTTCCTTGCTAAATTCAAATCATTTTGGACATGGTTTAATGCTTCCTCGACAGACATGCGCGTCGCATTTGGATTATTGAAATGTGGATTTATGGCCTTCTAATTGACGGCTACCGGTCCTTCGTCACTTTATCACTACATGCCTTTATCTGACGTCATTGCAAGGCTTAGATTAAGGATGTAACGTTTTCTATTCTTTGCGGGTACGAAAACAGGAAAGGGGCCCGTTGTATTTTAGTTGTATCAATGAAGCAATTAAGTGATACAATGTTGTAGTCAAGTAATGAACTGGTAATGAATTGGTATATCTTGGGCTACTGACTTGTCTTCCATCATTTGTTTTATTATTTTTTTATTAGCATTAGTTTTACAGACTAACAATGCAATAACATAAAATATAAGTAATTATAGTTAAGAAATTAAAATTATGTAATTATAGTGAGTTGTAGTGCGTATCATAAGTTACTTAAGGTAATTAAGTAATAAATAAACACTGTAGTTCGTAATTATTTATATATTTAAAAAACAAAAAAGAACATAAAATGAAAATGAAATTTATTTAAAAATAATTTATATAAAAATCATAATAACTGCCTGCAAACAAGCCTCTACAAATATGAAAAAATGTCGACACTTGGTCATTATCGTCGTTTGTTCATTTTAACAGCAAAATATGGAATTTAAGTAATAATAAAATAACACCTAAGCGTACCTACCTCTTGACAATTCAAAAGTGCCTATAAATTGATTTACTTCAAATACGTGTAAATGGTTTGATTTTAATATCACACTTGTTTTTCTAAAGATGAGATAGAGGTACACATATACTACCTACACCCACATTTTACCTCATAATTTAAGTTCTATTTAATAGGAGGTGTATCTACCTCCCATTAGACATTGCAATCTGGCGTAATTTTCAGTCAGAATCGATGGGAGGCCGGTAAACTGGTCAAACTAGGATGATCTTCGCTTAAATTAACTGGAAGTTCGTAAATTGTAATAAATATAGATAACTAGCTTTCCGCCCGCGGCTTCACCCGCGTGGAGTTCGGTTATATCGCGCTTTTTAGATTTCCCTCAGGAACATCAAATTTTTCCGGGATAAAAGGTAGCCTATGTTCTTTCTCAGGGTCTAAAGATTGTCTGTGCCAAATTTCATCAAAATCGGTTGAGAGGTTTAAGCGTGAAAGTGTAACAGACAGACAGACAGACAGAGTTACTTTCGCATTTATAATATTAGTATGGAGTATGGATTTATAAAACATATTCATATACATACATGTATAACTTTATTTCCAAAACCAATATTTTTTAAGTAACTTTATAAGATCTAACTAGGTAACCCATGCGAAAGTTTTTTTTTTTTTTTTTTTTGTTTTAAAAACGTTGCACCACTCTAGGAATTTCTCCTGTATCGTGGGTTCGTTTACAAATATATAAACTCACAAACACAAACAGCCAGACCCGGAACAACTAATTGTAGGCCATACAAATGTTTGTTTCGAGCAGGAATCGAAGCCGCAACACGCAACGCAGCAGGCAAACAATTTTTCCTTGACATTGTATTGTAAATTTTCGAAAAAACCACTGAAATGTGAATAAT
This sequence comes from Sesamia nonagrioides, assembly GCA_017933935.1. Lineage (NCBI taxonomy): Eukaryota > Metazoa > Arthropoda > Insecta > Lepidoptera > Noctuidae > Sesamia > Sesamia nonagrioides. The sequence continues at coordinate 56,150 of JADWQK010002179.1, forward strand.
TTGTATATTTTTCCGGTGTAGCGGCCCAGAAAAGCTTTAAAATGATGCCTCATTTATGTGTATTGATAAAGTTTGAAGGAAGTTATGACGTACCGAGAAAAAAATGCCCTTGGCAAATAATATATATGACTAGCAGCGCCCCACGGTTTCGCCCGCGTAGGTTTCGATATGGTTTTTTTTATATGCTCCGCTCCTAGTAGTCGCAGCGTGATGTTATATAGCCTAAAGCCTTTCTGGATTAATGGGCTATCCAACGCAAAAAGAAGTTTTCCAACCGGACCAGTAGTTCCTGAGATTATCGCGTTCAAACAAACAAACTCATCAGCTTTATATATTAGTATCGATATAATAATGGATATAATATTACATTTTAATTTACATAGTTTACTGAAATAAGATATTTCAGTAAACTATGTAAATTAAAATAAGAAATAAGATATTTGACAGCCTCCGTGGCGTAGCGGTAGCGGACGCGGCCGCTGCGCCAGGTGGCGCGGGTTCGATCCCCGCACAGTGCAAATATTTGTATGCATGAATATGAATATTTGCACTGGTCTGGTCGTGCCTCGGAAAGCACGTTAAGCCGTTGGTCCCGGTTGCCATACGAACATCTAGTGGCAGTCGTTACGGGTTGTTGGAGCCCTCAAAAGTCCAACAATTGGTCTAACTGCAATGCTTCGATGTCGCCTTCGGGTTGTGGAGGTCAGACGGCAGTCGCTTCACGGAAAATGTCGAAGTTTAGCCATATCAGCAGTTTGACTGGTAAAGCGGACCCCAGACTCCAAAGCTGAAAAGGCTTCGGATGCGACTGGGATTAACGCTGTGATGATGATGATGACTGAAATAAGATATTTGAAAATGTTAATAAACAATTATCTTATAATCGTCTTGTATTTATGACAGACACCATCATGATTTGATTTGATAAATCTGTCTAATGAATGGCACAATAATTACTATTTAATATAATTACTACTCTTTAGTTTAATCAACTTACGATAATTATTTATTTATTAGGTATTATTTAAAGTAATGAGTCAATTTTATAATTGAAAAAAGAATCGTAGAAAACCAATCGGACCTAAAACCGAAACGAAATTATGAAATTTGATATGGAAGACAATTTTAGAAAATAGTCACCGATTTTTCTAAATAAAATCTGAGGTCTGAGTTCTTTTAAGATTTAAGATAACTAACTCAGATAAGTAACTCAGATTTTAAGTAGAAAAATTAGTGACTATTTTGTAATATAGCCAATATTAGAAAGTAGTCACTGATTTTTATTTTTCACACTCTATAAAATTTCATAATTTCGTTTAATAACGGTTTTACTTTAAAAGTGCGAAATAACGTCCATTGTGTCATCTGTTAGTCGAATTTTAATAGAGCTGCAAAATGCAAATATAGAATAGCATAGCAACCAAAAAGGTCCATTCCGCTTCCACACTTGTCGGTTTTATTGCCTGAAAATTATCATAGATAACAGCCAAGTATTCTCATACCATTAGCTTTTTTGTTTGTATGGGAAATCGTCAATTAATGACCTCTCCCGCTCTGGGCGGAGCGGAACGGCGTGTCAGACTTTTACTGACTAAAACCCACCCGTGTTTCCTCACTTGCCTATGCGCCAGGGCCACGGTTTCTTTTTTAACCAATCCGCAACCCTGAGGAGACGTCGGTCTTCGTGGACCCCGTCACGATGTGTTGACATCTCTTTGAAGCGCGCGTGAAACACAACTAAACTGACTTTAAAAAAATAGAGGTTCACAATTCATCTGTATGTGTAATTTTTTTTAATTACTTTTAAAATAATAAACTTACCCCTCTCTAGGAATTACTCTTGTATCGTGAATGCCTTTACAAACCTGTAAACTCAAACAAACAGCTAGGCAGAATTCTAAGCTGCTAACAAAAACTTCAGATAGAAAAACCCAATGACACTGACTGAACCCAGGAGCCTCATTAATGCTCAGCAGTACTGCTTGAAACCACTAAACCAACGAGCAGTTTGATAAGTAGTCAACCTAACAAATTAAACATACAATCCAGGCAGGTTCGACCTATCGAAGAAAATCAGATAACCGATAAAGACGCTTAAAACATGAATTGCAAGGGAAAGTGTAAGTAACGAATGGCCGAAGGAAACTAAGACTAGGTAACCTATCACGATCAACCACAATGGTTTCTCTTAGAACTTGGAAACTTTTTAAAGATATTGCTACAAATATAACCTGAGGCTTTCTGCTTGATGATGCTATGATCTTTATACTCGACGATAAAATGAAATGAAGATTTTATTTCCGTAAGTAGGTGCTTAGATCTTTTACACGTATTATATTTTGTTGAAAAGAGATGTTATGGTCTTTATACATGTTCAATCAAACGCAATAAAAATCTGCACGTTTTGAATCATGTAGTTATCTAGAAAGAGTGGTAGGCCATAACATTGGCTGCCAGCAGAAGTTACCACCCACCAGACTGTCTTGCCGCCAAGCGAGTCGTCGTGTTCCGGCGTGGTGTCTGGTGAAGCCGTACGGAGGACGGGTCTGAGCAGTTGTTTTGCAATGTGTGCCGGGTACGATGCGCCAAATGTTGTAGTGTAGGGAGTTAGGTCGGGGAGAGTCTTCAGAACATTCTCCCTCTGGCACAGCATTGTTGGTCGTGTTTTTGGGTTTAATATTGCATCACCTCCCACAACTGCCGTCTTCCTTTCTATGCACTCAGTTTTTTCTTACCATCAGGTGGGATTGCCGTCAAGCACTTGTTTATAATTATATAAAAAAGGGGCTTGCCTCATCATTTGTCTATAGAGTCAAAGTCAAAATAATTATTTTATATAAGCACATCTATAAATCATTTTTGGATGTCAACAAAAGTTTAGAAGGGGCGACATTTTTATGTCGCCCCTTCCAAAAGGCACTTTCGTGTGGAGAACAATGGTCAAGAAACAACACCGTTACAGTTTTAAAATGTTTTTATGCATTTGTTATGTGTGAAAAGAATGCACTTAAAAATACATTTTTATACAACTTTATTAAAAAATAAGCAATGCCCCCGATAATGAGAAGAAGGGATCTTCTCATACTAAATTAAGTTCAGGTACATCTTCACCTTGACCGCCTCCGTGGCGCAGCGAGTAGCTACCGCTGGGCAAGGCGGCGGTTTACATGAATATTAATATTTGCACTGGTCTGGTCGTGCTTCGAAAAGCATGTTAAGGCCTTGGTCCCGGTTATCATACGAACATCTAGTGACAGTTATTACGGGTTGTTGGAGCCCTCAAAAGTCCAACAATTGGTATAACTGCAATGCTTCGACATCGCCTTCGGGTTGTGGAGGTCAGACAGCAGTCGCTTTACGGAAAATATCGAAGTTTAGCCAAAATCAGCAGTTAGACTGGCAGTTAGCGGACCCCAGACTCCAAAAGCTGAAAAAGTTTCAGATGCGACTGGTATTAACGCTGAGATGTAAATGATGATGACATCTTTGCCTGGTCTACTTAACTTAAAAGTTTAGTTTGTGAAAAAGGAAATCGGAGCAACGACAGGTTGAATTATGTGAATTCAGTACCTTCGTATACATTGTAGGTACACATACAACAACCTTTACCCTCGTTACGAGTTACAAATGACATGCATATATATATACATATTCTGAACTTTGATACCGATCAGCATAAACCTCTCGCTTATTATATGATTATAATCATCTGTCAAAGTATATCTTCCTCGTCTTTATCGAACAATAACTTCCTTTTATCGAGACGTTACCAGTTAACTTTTAAGTGATGGATAAACTTTGTAATATAATCTCCGTTTTATTCACACAGCGGGATTTTGGGAATCGCGCCAGCTGGCTTTGTTTATGGCGTCCATGACTTCTTTACCCTACAAAATTGACACAAATTTCCATTTTCCTTGTAAACAAATGCTCTTGTTTTCTACCTTCGCACATCAAAATACTTGAAGGCAGCTGCATTTATTACCAAAGAAAAGGGCCGCAAACCATAAAACGTTCACAATAAACTAAAACAAGAAGGTTTAATCTTTATTTGGGCGCATTCAAGCCTAACATTTCCTTTAGTATTTTTTAATCGGAGCCCCGTTTATTACAGCTATCAAACCCAGTGCTTGCATACTTTTTAAAGGCATACCCACACGCCAGTGAACCTGAGAGGACCTTTAACATTACAAACCTATTATTCCAGTCACACGTCACATTGAAGGGATAGTAGACAGACATCATTGTTTTCAATAAATGCCTCGTAAATTATTGTATGGACCCGCATACCACACGCTACGTGCGACTATAAAATTATTGCTTTTATTACTTTAGGTTCATGAGCTTTTTTTTTCGTCATATTTTATGACGATGGTTAGTCCACACTTTACAGTTATTATGCAGCTAGCTAATCGACGAAGCGATGAACGACGGTATAAGTACTCAAGTATAATCTACATATATGTATTATAAATGATGAAAGTCGTTTTTCGAGTCTGTCGGTGAGATCACTACGGAGGTTTTCTTCTTGGAATGAATTTTGTTGCGATACACAGGCTGGTTGTAGGTAGGGGAGGGCGGGGTTCGAAGTTCCGATTTTGGAGTAGGAAGCAATATTAACGTAATAAATAGATCTAAAATCTATGAATCCTGCATAAATAGATGCAGAATGTATCCTAGTTTCAAATTATATAGTCCAATTCATTGAAATAATAATATATTTTAGCGCAGTATCATTTTTCTGTAGCAAGTCGACAAGGAACAACTAGCCCCACGAAGGGGCTGGTTGTTCCTCAGCTGAGGTAAGTTGTTCCGCTTGTCTAATCCAATCAATAATAATATAAGATTAGTTGAAAAGGTATGTATAAAAAAATTAGGCAAATCTAACTGAATATTTATGAAAGTTTTATTTATAAAAGTACAAATTTTTAATGTTTCTTACTTATAATAGCACAAAATTTTAAAGTTTTTGACTAATCAACATCACGGCATACAATTTAAAGTATTTATTGAAAAAGAAACTATAAAAAATAATAACAAATATTAAAAAAACAGCTTAAGATTAGTAACCATCTCTAACATTTATCAACTTTAACAAAACGTTTAATTAACAAAAATAGAAAATTCTTTAATAAAATACAAAGAATACCTAATCAACTAATTTTAACATCTCGAGCTATAGCTTATTTATTCAGTCTTTATAGCTTTGACTTTACTGAGATCAATAACTAATGTCTTACTGTGATAACAGTTTTAATTCAGACTTAATTAAATGTAATAAAAATTATTCAGAAAATTCGTCGTCAGAATTACAATTCGGACAAACATAGGAATGAACATCTTTAGACTTCAGGCATTTTGAATGAGCCCAATTCTTACACATGACGCATTCAATCCATTGTTCACCTGGTTGTGAATTAGAATATGAGTCGCAACATATTAAACAATACCATTCCATGCTGTCTACTTCACTATCACTTCCATCAGCATCTTCTTGAAGGACTTTACGTTTTACATTTTCTTTAACATATGCGGATTCACTTGCCTCTTTTTTATTTCCCTTGATTGTAACAGCTGTCTTTTTCTTTCCGACTCTTTTTTCAACTTTTTGCTTCTTTATTTTACTATTACTCTTTCCTCTTCTTTCTTTTTCTTCAGCCAAAGCGTTCTTTTCAGGCGTATCTGTCAGTATTGCTTATTTTCTTATTCGTCGCTTAGTTGTTTTAGACAACCTTGGTGGTGCTTTTGGTAAAGGTTTGATGGCTTCAGGAGAAAATGTGCTAGATGTGGCTTGAATGACATTTACATTTGACATATTATCAATATTTGAGGGCCCTGGTTGAGGTTCGTAGATCGTTCCTGTTGTTGCTGGACGTGGCTCACTATCTGGGATTGCTTCCATGTTATGATCTACCTGATCTTTAAGGTCTGATAATTCTTGACGTTCTGACTCCATATTTTGACCCAATTCCAATGAAATATTAGCGTCGGGCATAGGTCGGTCAGTTACGAAAGACGGAGCAAAATTTTCATCCGTAAATATGTCAGGGTTATATGGACTTACATCTGCCTTTTTAAATGCATTCATAATGTTATTCGGAGTCGCAGCTAGAGGCCATGCATGTTTTACAATTCCAGGTATCTCATAAATGGACATTGTCTTGCCTGGGTTATTACGAAGCCAGTTTTCTTGAGCTTTGGCACAATACGTTTTAAATGGTCCATTAACGCCAACATCTAATGGTTGCAAGTTATGGGTACAATGTGGCGGGAAAGACAACATTATCACCGAATTGGCTTTTGCCTTTTCGACCACATCAATGTCAACATGTGATTGATGGTTATCCAGCAACAACAATATTGGATCCTCGGGAGTTGGCTTTGTATGTTTTATAAAATGGCCCATAAAGATAAGGAATTCTTTGGCTGTCATCCATCCAGAGCTATTTCCAGCTCCAATACTTTCTGGGGGACCATCACGGATGAATAGGTCTTTATACTTAAGGCGAGGAAAAACAAACATAGGCGGTACAGTATTTCCAACTGCATTTGCTGCTAATTCAACGGTAACTAAAGTACCTCGCTCCGCAGACACTATAGCACCGACTTGCTTAATGCCCTTTGCAGCTACTATTTTTTTTGGCTTTAATACAGTGGTGACTCCTGTTTCGTCTAAGTTCCATATTCTAGATGGTTGCAAGTTATGTTTCAATATAACGTCTCCTAGCTTGTTAAAGAAATCAGTAACATTGTGCCGGTTAAAAGAGGATGCCCGTCCTGCACTTGTGGCTTCCGGAGATCTTATGGACAAAGACGGATTTCTTTTCATAAAACCCGTGAACCAATCAGCTCCAGCTTCTTTATTCCTATGCCAAGAGACTGGAATGTTAGGCATTTCAAATTTAACAGCACAAGTATATGCTAATTTTCTCACTTCTTCTGGCAATAGACCAAAGTAAATTGACGCACATTTTAACAAATAATCCGCCAATGTCTTCTCCTGGTCTTGGTTGAACACCTGTCTAGAATAGTAACCCACAGTTGGTGTTATACCGGCTTTCAACTTTTTGACAAAGCGAAACAATGTCATATGACATATTTCTAATTCCCGCGCTACCGTCTTAAGTTTACGACCGTCTTTAATAACAGCATCAGCTGCCCGCTGCAAAAGCTCAATTGAAACCTTGCCCCGTTCGGTTTTTCGTTTATAGTTTCTCATCCTAAAACAAAGATTTAATTTTATTATTTACGTATTTCATTACGGGGCACGTTGTTCCGCGGAACAACTAGCCCCTCGACAGAGGAACTTTGAACCCCAAATCCCGTTTTCAATCTAACCTAGAATTATAATGAAATAGGTTATAAAAAGCTAACAATTATATTAAAAAGATAATCACCATAGTTTGTCCAACTGATACTAGCAAGTAACAAACAATTAGCTTGAAAATTTATTGAAATAGACCAAAAGGTTTAAAGACGAAAAAATTTACTTACGTGATGTTTTTGGTCACTAATCCATTACCACTCTCACACGCCGACACAGCGTCACTAAAATGGCTGACGCAATAGCGGGATGATTTGACGTTTCGCGACGCACTTCACACTTATTGCTATCTCTTTTCGTCATGGAGTTATTTGGATCGGAACAACCTACCCCCGGCACTTTGAACCCCGGCTTCCCCTACATATCAAAGGGTGTATAAAGTGACCGTGGCTGTTTTCACCATTAGTATTTAAAAAAATAATCCCGAAAAAGAAAAAGATCTGGCACATAAGTTAGTTATAATAAATATGATGTTTGTCAAATAGTAAAAACAACTACACAAGCAGGGGGCGGGTCACTAGTTGTTTAAATATTCAAAAAGATTCGATACCGTGTGTAAGAAAAATTTAAAAACAAGACAATTGAGAATTCTAACAGCATCTTCTCGTGTTAACGTCATCAAATTACAGTGTTCTCAGAAAGCAGGCTCTACGTGTAGTAATTTATTCAAGTATTTCAAAATCGTTGCGATTTGCGATAGATTTGAAAGTTTATCACCTTAATAGTAATGCGTTTTGGCCTTTAGAGCGCATTTGTTTTTACAGGAACAACAGGCACTTGGAACTGTTAGTAGGCAATTGCTTACAATACGTTATTAACTCTGCTCCTTAACCCCACGCTTCACCAGCAAATTCACGTATTCCAATAAAAGCTTGTCCTCCAAACCGTGTTTTGGGCATGGCGACCAATCCTAGCAAAGTCTAGCTTTTAGCGTGAGAGTGCACGCACTCTCACTTCCCATATTCTCATAGTCCGATGACGACAATGAGATACGAGTATATGACCGAAGATAGATCAGGTGCAAGACCAAAGGCTTTAATGTTTTCATAAAAGATTAATAGTGATGACTGGTTGAGTATTGGCCGATTATCTACAGTGTCTTGCTTTAAGGACTTAGGTAGATAATAGAATATAGAATGGGCAAAGCTCTATCGTAGCTTATGCTGTAGCTATATTCAATTTAAAATTTTAATTGAGGTACATGAATAGTGAAAGCAGTCAGTAATTTTATACACTAGCTATCCTCTTAGTGGAAGACCTAGACCATTTGAGAATGAAAGAAAGTAAAAGTAGTTATTGTGACTCGTGCAGTTAGATAATAATAGTAAACTAAACACAATTAAAAATAACAACAAATTATATAAAAAGGTAAAAAAAATCAACAAAATAAATCTGAATGTCCTATACGAGGACAAAAGCCTCCTACCTCGGCATGGTGCTTCGACATTCAAAAAATGAATGTTGTAGCGCTGGTAATCTAGTAGTAGGGCCCAATGTGACGTCATTGGCAATTAGAGTAAGACTAAATCTATTTTCTAATTCAACCACCATCTACCAATGCAAATGCTCTTCTAAATACGAATTACACTCGCGATATTAACCGCTCATAATGTTTGCGGTAGATGTTTATTACGTGTAGTTTCTGACACCAGGAGTAGTAAGTACTGCGTACATTCTACTATATTACGTTAACGAGACACTTTGTTATATCGCCGCGGCTTTTATCCTTTATTACCGCAAGTTTTAAGCCATATTAATGTGGGTGGTGATGGTATCATTTTGTGATATTGCTTCTGTTGACGTCCAACTTTATACAAATGCGAAACTATGGGAGAACGTCGGAAATGATTTGGTTTTTGTATAACTGAACTAACATTACAAAGAGAAAATGGTAGATTTTTGTGTGTTTCTTACTACCTTAAAACTGCTCAATGGGTTTGGATAAAATTCGGAACATAAATGGAAAAAAGGAGGGCACAGGCTTCTATTTTTTATCGTGTGTTTGTTACTTTGTGTAAAGTCGCTAACTTTTGACGCTATTAGACACTTTTCCCGTCAGTAGAACTTTGGAGGACATTGTAAGACTACTTAACTCCTTGTCATTCCAAGCAGACAAAATGCACAAAGTGTTCGCGGATGTTGCGTGAAAATTATTAACAAATATAATGCAGCATTTCAGGAGCGGTCTAGCTGAAAGCACTAGTCCAGAAAATTATATTTTTGAGGAAAATTAACAAGTGAAATGGAAAATTCTGGCTAAAATGGAATAAAGGCAATATACCTAAAAGCTTAATACAGACAATAGCTAATTAGCCAGCCCGAAGACTACAAGGACAGAAGACTGCCCGACACTAATACGGATCATATATTTGCTATACAACGATATTTTTTCTTTATTACGAAGCCTAAATATAGTTTACTAGCCTTCCGCCCGCGGCTTCGCCCGCGTAAATTTCGGTTATCTCGCGCTTTTTAGATTTCCCTCGGGAACATCAAATTTTTCCGGGATAAAAGGTAGCCTAGGTCCTTTCTCAGGGTCTAAAGATTGTGTGCTTTCCGCCCACGTCTTCGCCTGCGTGGTGTTCGGTTATATCGCGCTTTTTAGATTTCCCTCAGGAATATCAATTTTTTCCGGGATAAAAGGTAGCCTATGTTTTTTCTCAGGGTCCAAAGATTGTCTGTACCAAATTTCATCAAAATCCGTTGAGAGGTTTAGGCGGGAAAGCGTAACAGACAGACAGACAGACAGACAGACAGACAGAGTTACTTTCGCATTTATAATATTAGTATGGATTCAGAATAAGCAACTGAATCGATCCCAATCATTTTTACACCATTATATTTTTTCCCAAATACATTTACAAATTGTTGCAGTCTAGTTACCGAGCGCACAAGTTCAGTTTACGGTAGATCATAGTACTTGGCGTGTACACAACAGCTGGCGTCACAGGTTAACGTTCCGCACGGCCGGGCGAGCGGTGCGTTGACCATATTTTTGTTGGGACAACCAGGTAAGATAACAAGCTCTTAACTTTGTGGTTTTTCATGATATCTTTTTGTAATTTTGTACATACATTCTTTACATAAAAACAATAGACACGTGTTTCAGGTTTCGCATATACAAAAAATAATGCAATGAATCTTCTACACGTCTAAGACATCGTGGAGTACCTGTGCCCGCAGAAGGTACTCGCCGAAGAATCAGTCACTGGATTCGTACCACAAAGTCTACTTATAACCGTGCGTTTGTGGTGCGCGTACCAAATTGTTACCTACCCGTAATCATCAAAGAATTCTTTTGGCAGTAGGATGTGGTTTTCCGTGGCTTCCGCGGCCAACCAGATCAACCAGAGGACAACACTAGGATAGTAAGCAAGTACCATAAGACAGCTATGTTTATTCACACAAGTTTGTATGTAATTTACATAGGACCAAATTAAATGAGCTACCTAAACTCCGCAGACGTTATCTAAACACGATATCATAAAGAAAGAGATTTTCCGTCTTTTTCTTAGAACTCGACGACCGCAGGTAGTATTCTTGAAATAAATCAGTTGAGAAAATGTATTCTGTGAAATTTATATAATAACACAGATTTTTGATATTGATATTTCAAGCAAATTAATTTAAAAACAGCGGTTGATGACTCCACAGAAAGGAAAAAAACATCAAATTAATTTCTTTTTTGCTTTATCATGTTTAGATGTCGATGCCTATTGCGTATGCAGAGTTTCTCTAGCTAATTTAATTTGATCAATGTAAAATTGTAAGGTACCTATGAGGCATGAGCTATGTCTATGGCGAAATATGTGTTCTTTTTCTATGTTTATGGCGCAAAATGCTCATTACTAGAGACGGACGTCCTCTGTATGATGAATCTGTCTGATGTAAGAGAAGAAGAACCATGTAAGAATCATCAACTGCTGAAACCAGTAAGTGTACATCAACCATAATAATTACGATTGCAACAGGAATTCCGACTATCCGTCCGTGTCTTGACATTAATTCTGCTGCAGTCTGCAGTAAGAGTTGCCTTTTCCTTGCAGTAAACAACAAAGAATTTAAATTACTCGACTTTATTTTACGTTATTATCTTTGTACTGTTTTCCCGTAAATTCCTAAACGTCCGATTGCTTTAAGGAACTCGCGGAGCCCTACCTGCTAATGAAAATTGAGAACATGATCGGTTTAAATAAGGAACTTTCTTGTTTTACGTATATCTAAGGTTTTACATATTGGTGCTTTTAGTATCACTGGAACTGCGTTACCCCAGAAACTATGTATATATTTGCTATACTGTACCATGTTCAGTAATGACAATGGTTTCAATGTCGAGCAAGGGTACATTTCATAGCTCGCGTGGGGTATAATAAGTGGCAATAGCTTTTAAAGCGTTTCGTTTTCTTACAGCACATTTCAACAGGATTGACATAAGCTTTTCGGGGGATAATGATAATCCTATAATTTTATGACTTTTACGTTATCGTTATCGCTGATATAATCTCTCTGTCATCTCTAGGCCCCCTGTGGTGACAACATGGCAAAAAAAATATTAAAAAAACTGATAAACTTGTATAATGTAACTTTCTTCGCGTGAAAACCTTTTCTTACAGATAGGTAGTACTTTCCAATTACCTAGCACAATATTAAAAATCAGATGTCGATAAGATTTTTTGTACGCTAAATTGAGCGGATGTCTAATAATACACAAACGAAGCGTTTCGCTTCCTCTTTTATACCGCGTACACCGAGGGACTGGAACAATTTGCCAGCGACGGTGTTTCCGTCACATTACAATTTGAGTGTCTTCAAGGCTAGAGTGAATAGGCTCTTAATAAACTAGCGCGCTTTACCATCAATGATCCCATCACTGCTTACCATCAGGCGGGATTGCGGTCAAGCGCTAGTTTATAACTTATAAAAAAAAAATCAGATGTCGATAAGATTTTCTGTGCGCTAAATTGAGCGGATGTCTAATAATACACAATCAATATAAATGTAATCCGACGCTTGGATCAGATTCCGATAGCAATAATCACCCTAACGAGCGGATGAAGAAAGAACCGGCATCATTTGAAGCCAATCAACAATTACCTACAGTAAAAAGAACTATAAATGATAATGGATTGCAGAAGGGAGTCGAGCAGTTCGATACGAATCTTTTTACATCCACCTGTCGACGCCATAGTCACTAGGGACGTAATTTCCGGTACTCATTGTTAAGCGCAAGGCTACAGTAGCTGAACACATTGACAATTCAGACAAGATGGATAGTTCGAATAAATAGAAAATACTGGGTACTGTAATTGAATGGAAAGTGCCAGCCTGCAGTGTACTTCATTACTCACAATCACAAGCAATCTCAAATCTTTGCTATTTTCTGAAATCACGTCGCCATCTTTAGATGTCACACAAAGATAACAAATAAATCATTTTATCAATAAATAATTATATCAAATATTTATTTATGCAAATAGGTATTTTATTATGCTAATAAGTTTTTAGTTACTTACATTTTTTTCTTTTTTTTTTGGCTTTGCTGTTATATTAGCTGGCAAAATAATGTCATCATCATCATCATTTTAGCCGAAAGACGTCCACTGCTGGACATAAGCCTCCCCCAAGGATCTTCACGACGAACGGACCTGCGCCTCCGACCTCCCGCATCCAGCGGTCTCCCGCGACCTTCACTTGGTCGTCGGTCCACCTTGTCGGGGGCTTACCCACGCTGCGTCTTCAGGTGCGTGGTCGCCACTCGAGAACCCGTCGGCCCCATCGGGCATCGGTCCTACGGGCAATGTGCCCGGCCCACTTCCACTTTAGTGTTGCAATGCCATTGTAGTGTAAAATAATAATAAAAAAAGTAAAGAATTTTATTTAATGCTCTTTATTTTGTTATGTTGGTTACTCTATATGCATATTATTGTATAAAGTCAGATGTTTTTAACTAGACAGGGAGCTGTGCTGCCGGGGAGTTTGTTTCGCCACTTCTTCCCAGCGAAAGCACTAGGAAATGACAATGGCGGATGTTTTGGAGAACTGTCTTATGTAAAATACTTTTGATTTTGATGTAAGATATTTTTACAAGATAAGATTTTTGAAACTAGACAGCGCGCGGTGTTGCCTCTGTGACTGATCACTGAAAAGAAATGCCAAAACTCACTCAGATATCATGATCATTTTAATAAAAACTGTTTCCGTCAACTTAATCAAATATGCCACAAACAGAACATAACATTTCTGGAGCACCAAGATTTGCTGACAATCTTCACATTTTTTAGTTTCACGTTACAAAATATGACCACCAGTAAAGAGTGCATTAACCCCTTCTACCATTTGTTGGAGCATGCTCGTGACATTCCGTGACCCAGCAATGTCCCGCAACGAATTCTTTATACACGTCTCTGATAGAGACCCAGTAATGACCGACCGGGACGACCCAATAATGAGGACATACCATAGAAATGATACAAACGATAAAACAGTAGTAGTTAATGAACCGGGTCAATATACATTATCGAAGAACAAACCCAAGTAACTGAACAAACATACGTCATTCTGAACAAGAACATTGTCAGCTTATCAAATGATAATTAAATTGTTTATACTACATTCAAGACTCATTTTTTATCTTTCCATAAGATTTAATATACAAAATTCCTTTTATTTGCACTTTCTATACCGTGGGGCGAGAGGTAGCTTCAGAGACTGCAACAAAGGGAAGAAAGAATTTGCTGCTGGTTTTACACCTCTGCTCTGGTATGTCATGTGTAATACCTTCTATTTATTTTAGCTCTTTTCTTTGAGACTAAGACCACGTCTCTGCGCCTTTGTATGGGTAATATAAGCTATTTGAATTATTGAAACCACATGCAGCAGGGCACTCTAGATGCTAATGTGAATTCGCATATTCGGACCTGAACCTGTAAAATACACAAGCATTTAAATATCAGTCTTTATTGCTTCTACATTATTACCTAAAACATGTGTCGGGAGAGGGCTCGGATACCGAAGTCTCTAGAGAACAGACACTCAACATAATCGAAAATGTTTCTATCTAAAGCAGAAACTACATAGAGAAACTTTACGGTTAGTGTACACAGTTCGACTAATATCCTGGAGGGCATTTCAAACATGGGATCGGTTAAAACGAAATACTTCCTCATTTTGTCACTTGCCCATTTCTAAACTCGTAGGTCTCTAAGTGCATCGATCACCATGTGTACAATTCGTTGTAGGGTTGTCTCGTTTGAATATCTGTTAAAGAAATTTTACCTATACCTACTCTAACATCTGAACTTTGCTCACTTTTTTGTAATTGTAGCTTCGTGAAGTAGATTCAATTATGGTACATTTAGAAATATTTCTCTGGTATACTGCCTTGGATTTTTTATTCACTGAAGACTACTAATCTAGTATGACAAAGTCGGTTTTTCCGCCCAAAAAGTTAGGACCAAAATCTTGCCAGCCCTATACGTGCTGTGGGTAATACGAACTGGGCAAGTACCCGGAACTATACGGTGTGTGGTCCCGGGAGGGGGGCGCGGAAATCGATGACATGCGATCCAATTTCAAAACAAAACGCTTTTGGACACTGTCTATATTGATTTGTAAGATATAGACAATAATTTTAGAAGATTTTAAATATTGGAGGGAAATTTTTGATGTCAACGAATAAAATGATTGGAGGTTATGGATGACTTAATTGCACACATTCAGGAAGCTAGTGGTATGTAAATTACAAAAACTTTCCAGATACTGGTTTTGAGTCATCTAGTGAAAAATATACTTGATATAGGTATACCTACTTGATGATTCATCAGATCAGAACATTGATCCTATTTTATTCGTTTTTTACACCAGGTTGAACCACGGGTTGAGCCATGTTAAGTTTTTATAAACTTGAAAGTATGACAGAATTTAAGCTATGACCTTCACAGTCACCACGCAAACACGTACTTGTAGTCTTTATATTAAATTAATCCAATATTATTGTATTGAACTACGTAACGTTATTAATATCTCCTTGATGAACGTGATCAAATTTTGAAACAACACGCGTTTCACAAATTAGTTGATATAACAAGATTGTCTAATTAACTAACTAACAAGACTAATAAAAACTTAGCTAAGAAATAATTGGTAGATTCTTATGAAACAATAATAGTTCAGAATTAACTGACTGGTCTTTTGGCGATACCGATTTTGGTTATGGAAAAAGTTCAGTTTGTTGGTCATAATGATCGCAAGGTCGACTAATTTGCGCCAAGATCTGTATTTCATGTCGGTCCCCAAGTTGGCCAAATTGTTGAGTTTTCCATTAGGATTTGACTAGAACCTTGTATCCGCTTAATAACTATCAGCTGTCTAATC
>JADWQK010001677.1:0-98056 GCA_017933935.1 Sesamia nonagrioides
AGTTACGTTGCATTATAGTGCGAAGCTACGCCGTCGTATGTTGCGCAGTTACATTGCATTATAGTGCGAAGCTACGCCTTCGTATGTTGCGCAGTTACATTGCATTATAGTGCGAAGCTACGCCGTCGTATGTTGCGCAGTTACATTGCATTATAGTGGGAAGCTACGCCTTCGTATGTTGCGCAGTTACATTGCATTATAGTGCGAAACTACGCCGTCGTATGTTGCGCAGTCACGTTGCATTATGTTGCGAAGCTACGCCGTCGTATGTTGCGCAGTTACATTGCATTATAGTGCGAAGCTACGCCTTCGTATGTTGCGCACTTACATTGCATTATAGTGCGAAGCTACGCCGTCGTATGTTGCGCAGTCACGTTGCATTATGTTGCGAAGCTACGCCGTCGTATGTTGCGCAGTCACGTTGCATTATGTTGCCAAGCTACGCAGTCGTATGTTGCGCAGTCACGTTGCATTATGTTGCGAAGCTACGCCGTCGTATGTTGCGCAGTCGCGTTGCCTTATGTTGCAGAATTGGTTGAAATGTGTTGTGCAGTTACGTAGCATTGTTGCAGTTACATTGTATTATTTTGCTGTTATGTTGCATTATATTGCACAGATACGCTGTTGTAAGTTACGCAGTTACGCTGTCGTATGTTTCGAGGTTACGTGGCGTTAGCTTGCGCAGTTACGTTCTGTTTTGGTGTAACTGAGTCGCCCACTGTTTCAACTATTTTTAATAACTGCCAAATTTTTCTTAAACTCACCCATTGTACTCATGTAAAGATATTACACTACAGGTTGGTATAGACAACGACGCGCATATTGTAACCATGAATTCAAAACATGATTTTGGACCTTTACTATTGAACATTTTTGTCAGTTATAAAAAAAATATCTAGTTCATCAAATAAATTTACGGAATCCATGGTAACAAATAGTGATGTCGCTGTTTTCGCCTTTCAATAACATTAGGATATTTAATTAATTATAGAAACTTAGTGCCTTTATAATATATTGGAGCCGATTCCTTGTTCAAAAACTAAACTAATTTCAATTTAGTACATCTTTTTCTTTTCTATTTTATGAAGAAAAAGGCAGTAGATAAGTATTTAAGTCCTGTCAAATTATTCCGTCATCGTCATCATCATCAACCTTTTTATCGTCCCACTGCTGGGCATCACTTTGGGAATTAATTCCTCATATTTTATCGAATAAAAAAGCTTCGCCTCTAGAAAATCACCATCATTATCATCGACCTTTTTATCGTCCCACTGCTGGGCACAGGTCTTCTCTCATACAGAGAATAATTGAGCGTAATCACCACGCTTGCTCAATGCGGGTTGGCGATTTCAGACTTATAAAGTCCAGGTTTCCTCAAGATGTTTTCCTTCACCTTCAGTCATTGGTGTCCAAGATATACTTAGAAAGTACATATAACTTATTATATAAATTATTCCGTGCCTGACGTAAATCGACGTATTTTTAGTCTCCATGTCTTTACTCGTTTCTCAATTGCCTATTATCATCATCATCACCTCATCATTTCAGCCAAAAGACGTCCACTGCTGGGCATAGGCCTCCCCCAAGGATCTCCACGACGACCGATCTTGCACCTCCCGTATTCAGCGGTTTCCCGCGACCTTCACCAGGTCGTCGGTCCACCTTGTCGGGACCTACCCATGCTGCTTCTTCGGGTGCGTGGTCGCTACTCGAGAACCTGTCGGCCCCATCGGGCTTCGGTCCTATGGTCAATGTGCCCGGCCCACAGCCACTTAAGTGTTGCAATTCTTCGGGCTATGTCGGATACTTTCGTTCTTCTGCGGATCTCCTCATTTCTGATTTGATCATGCAGTATGCCTATGGAGTATCTTAATTTGACAGATCTAAACTAATACGTCTTCTATCCTTTTCTTAATGAAACATAGACATGGACTCTGCCTAAATTTAGTTTAGTTTGACAAGAGACTCTGCAGTCGGCACCATTGTCTTCCTAAGTGCCTTGTGGTTAGGTAGTATTTTAAGTTTATTTTTGTTTGATTCTTAAACCTGTCATAATATTCATTAAACGTGTTGTGAACGAAGTTGATATTATGTTGGTGATACACATTTACCCCTTAAATATTACTAATATTATGTGTTAATAAAACCAGGAACTTGTTATGCAGCTGTGTGATATCGTGCGATAGATTAAATACTGTTAGAAAAATTGTTCAATTTGCACAAATAAGGTGTACTTACTTTATAAAATATGGTTATTGTCAATTACAAAAGGTCTTCGCAATGCTTTAACTTGTTATCTTTGTTATTTAATGCGTATGAAAAGCAGTGAAAAGTAAGTCTGAAATAAAAGGAAGTTTTTTTATACCATTAGACATTGTTTTATTTTAAGTGACTTCTGCCCGCGGGTTGTCCGCATGAATTTTCTGGTTCCAACTGCTGTCACTTTGTTTTTGCATAGTGTTCCTTCTTTTTATTCGGTTCCTAAGCGTCGTAGCGTGATGATGTTAAATAGCCTATAACTTTCTCAGAGAGTGGAGTTATAAAATGCAAAAATATTTCTTGAACCTGACTGGTAGTTGTAGATATTAATATTTATTTATATCGATACCTTAATTCTCAAACCCGCAAACTCAATATAATCAAATTTTTCAAAAGATGCTTTAAACTGTATATTCTTTATACATCACTTAAGGAAAAATCTAAAATACCATTGTTAGATAATATCGTTGTAGTATTTTTGATAATGTAGACTCCATTTTACCTGTTTAATAAAATACTATCGTGTTTTAAGAGTTAAACATAAGACAAATAAAATAATAACAGTAATTTACTAAAGGTGGAGTTAGCCGATTTGCCAATTATGTAAGATATCGATATATACTTTATTCTACACCAAAAACACATTCAGCACTTCAAGGTATACACAATGAGCGGGAAGAGATTATCGCGTAAGGCCTAGGCCGCCCTACGGCTTATATACTTTTCCCGCGACTGATTTTTTTGCTAGAAAATGCTCGCGGGAAAAAAACGCAGGTGCGGCCGCTTGCATTAGTATTGTAGGGGTACAAATTCACGCGGTTAAAAACCGCAGCGGGTTAACCGTAGTGCGGGCTAGGCCTAAAACAAAATCTTTTTTTGGAATATGTATCGTCCCACTACCGGGTATAGGCCTTTTTTTTTCGGGTTGGAAGTCCTCATAGGATGTTTGCCGCCCTGGGGTGGGCGACGGGGTCTGTCAGACTTTTACTGACTAAGACCACCCCGGTATCTCTTCTATCACGAGCGCGCGTGGAGCCGCGGGAGTCTAAATTCTTCCACGGCCCCACCCTCTCGTGCTGCCCCGGTCTGTCTGTCGTGTGGCCTCGTCTCCTGCACGGGGTAGTGGGGTGTTATACTACCCCGTGCATCGCCTCACCCGGGTATAGGCTTGCTCCAAATCCTTTCAGAAACCGTTTTTCCGTGCCACCTGTAACCAGCCGTCGCGGTACGCGGCCAGTTGCATCTCCACATATCCTCGAGATAAATTATATAATGGTATCAAAGTATTATAAATCCTAAGGTGGAAAACAGGCTCTACGCGGGGGCCATGCGGTCCATGGCCCTTTACGGGGCACCGGTGTGGGCGCGGTCGCTAAGGAAGCGACCAGCCCGATGCCTGACCGCATCCCAGAGGGTCATGGCCGTTTGGCTGGTCCGGGGATATCGCACGGACTCTGCTGAGGCGGCGAGCCTCCTTGCCGGATTGCCGCCATGGGATCTGGAGGCCAAAGCCCTCGCCCATATGTGGGAGTGGCGAGAGGAGGCAAAACGCCGGGGCATAACTCCGCTGCCGCGAGAAAGCGCGGTACGGCGGACAGAACTCCGCCGGGATCTCATGGCGACATAGAGAGTGCGATTGTCGCAACCCAGTGCTGAGCACGCTACAATAGCGGCGGTAAGTCCCCTCTTTGAGTAGTGGCTAAAGAGGCGCCACGGCGCCCTCACCTTACGCCTGACGCAGGTCCTCACCGGACACGGTTGTTTCGGAAGGTTCCTGTTCCGTATTAGGCGGGAGGAAACGCCAGTGTGTCACCATTGTGTGGATCGCCCTGAGGACACGGTGGAGGTCTGCCCGGCTTGGGTGGAGCACCGCTGTGTTCTCGTAGCGGCGATTGGCGGCGATCTCTCGCGTCCGACCCTGGTCCAGGCCATGGTCCGGAGCGAGAGTGCATGGCAGGCCGTCACCTCCTTCTGCGAAGCAGTGATGCTGGTAAGGGAGGAGGCGGAGCGCGTGAGACAGCGGGAATCCCAGCGCCCTCACGCCACTAACCGCCGCAGGAGACGCCCTTGTTTGGAGACGACACCGAACTCCCAGCCACCATAGGCGCGGGCCTGCGGGCGGTGAGCAGTGGGCAGCTCGCCGCCCGGTAAGGACCAGGCCCGAGTCGACGGCGCGTTGTGTTTCACGCGCGCCTCAAAGAGATGTCAGCACATCGTGACGGGGTCCATGAAGACCGATGCCTCCTGGGTCAGGGTTGCGGGTTGGGTAAACATCCACAGCATCCATGTGCCATCGCACAGGTAAATGAAGAAACACGGGTGGGTTTTAGTCAGTAAAAGTCTGACACGCCCTTCCGCTCCGCCCAGTGCGGGAGAAGTCATTTGATGATCTAACATTCCAAAAAAAAAAGTAGAAAACAGGCTATAACAGTTACCTTAGAAAACTATTATTTTGGTTTTAGCTGGGATCGAACGCTAAACTATATACATACAAGTATCTCCCAGGCGCCCTATATCATAGGTGCGTTTACAAAGATTTAAAGTCACATATTCACCAACAGCCAGACACATGTTTTGGAAGGAACAGTGGGGCTTTAGTCGGCAGGAGTCCGACATTAGACATTTTTTTTTATCTTTGGGAAGCCTATGGATATCCTCCGTTTAGGACGAACGGGGGACCAGTATTCATGAGAATTTCCCAAACATTAAATAAAAAAAATTGGTCATGGTTTAGGTACCCATGTGCCGTTCAGCCGTTTTAGGGCGAAAGCGTAACAAAACTACATACAAAAAATGAGATCTCTTTAGATTTATCGTACCAACCACCATGTACCATAATTTATATACCTATCTACTCAGATATACTTAAATGTAGAAAGGCGACTGAAATTTGCTAAGGATCTGGGATGTACTTAATCATCCGGGGTGTCAAAGTCGGTAAAGAAAAAAACTTAAACCGTTATACAAGTACCTACTTAATAAAATTATTAAATGCTTGGTGAACGAGTCCGTCGTAAGTACTTACATATAAAAAAAAGTAACACACCTCGTGTTAATCCGACGGGGCTTTTATAGAAACCAAGCGGATTGGCGGCGCAGGCGCAGTAGGTACCGTTGTCCCGAAGATCCTGTTATCTGAGAAAACTGGACGTTTTGCATGGGATTGCAACGGTGTTAACGAATTCAGTTTTGCACTCTACCTAATTACATTTGAAACTAGTTCCCCAATCTATTTAGACTCTAAATAGAATCCCGAATTTCATTCGAACTTAATTCGGGAGCGGAGATTACGAAAATATAGGTAAAAGGTAACCTTTCAAAGAATCCAAATACAGATAGGTGCGATGTGTGCCATGTACGATGCGCCAAATGTTCTGTCAGCAGTTTAGTCTTGGAGAGTCTCCATATCAATCTCAGTCTGGCGGCGCAGCATCGTTGGTCATGTTGTTGGGTTTAACATTGCATCACCTCGCTCAACTGACATCTTCCTTCCTATTCACTTAGTTTTTTTGAGTGAATAGGCTCTTAATAAAGTAGCGCGCTTTAACATCAACGATTGCATTACCTACTGCTTACCATCAGGCGGGATTTCGGTCTAGCACTAGTTTATAATAAAAAAAATAACCTAGATCCCCTTTTCTTTATACCTTCTTTCGAAGGCATATTATGAATTATTAATTATAATTATTTATTATGAATATTAGGATATTATGGCGTATATTAGGTGATCCATTAGGTGAGCATTTCCAGGGTTAACTGAACTTGAATCGTGTAGATATTTCGTACACGTTTTGTATTTTTGCAACAATATTCAAAGGAACACAAAAAGCAGCTCAACTCGTTAAATACGTTGCAAAAATCAAACAACACAATCGGTATACGTCACTAGTAGTTTATATATAGGGTACTTTTTTGTATACCAAAAGATGTATAACAAAAATACATCAAATATTACAAAATAGCGCCTATATCGCTTTCTGCGATATCTTCCAAGCAACCTTGGAACGGACAGCACGTGAGAAGCAGTTTGTCACAAAGTCTTCATACG
The DNA here is from genome assembly GCA_017933935.1 of Sesamia nonagrioides. Lineage (NCBI taxonomy): Eukaryota > Metazoa > Arthropoda > Insecta > Lepidoptera > Noctuidae > Sesamia > Sesamia nonagrioides. The sequence goes on from JADWQK010001677.1 coordinate 6,308, forward strand.
ATTCATTCAACATCCTGTTTAACGACAATTTTACAGCAAGACATTCGAACCGACATAAAACTAGGTGTGGTGGTAGAAAGTAACCAAGACTTGTTTGTGAAGAGCTAACAGTATCTAGCTCTTGTCTAGAAATCTCGCGTGTCATTAAAAGTACCTACATAAAATCGATATAACTGTTGGTATGTAGGTATTAATTGCTATTATGATCTTTTATTATGAAGAGAGTGGATTTATCAAGCACAGTTTTATGGAAGGTTATATATCAAGTAATTTCACATGCTTGCAGAAATTCATTTATCATTTATGCAAGTTGTTGCACCAACGGATGCCCACAAAAATACCTACTTACTTTTTAGATGACACCTTCGCTTATGATAAACCGGATAATACCTAAAGCAATCATACAACGAATGCTTTCGTTAACTAAGCAGGTGAGTTGTTTATGCACTTAGATCTTCTTGTTCTTAGTTCAGCATCATGCATTTTCGTTTGAAAAAAAATTGCATTCAAACAAAATACGAGTTGCCAAACATTGCCCCACACTAAGAATTTCTCTTGTATCATGGGTGCGTTTCCAAACATATAAACTCACATACACAAGACCAGAAAAATTACTTGTAGGTCATACAAATATTTGTTCCGTAGGTACGGGAATTCAACCCGCGACACGCAGCGCAGCAGTCCAGCATTTAACCATTACGTCAACCGTGCCGTCAAATAATAATAAATCAGAGAAGTATGTCTATTGAATTTATATCGGTAAAACAGGATGAATTGGAATGAGGAGGTGAATAGAATCAGGGCAAAATTTTAAAATGTATTTGTACTAAAATAATATAGTTTGCTGTCAACCAAGGCATTTGAATCTATAATTAAAAAACAGTTAACACATTAAAGTCTTTTCTGGCATCACATTAGAGTAGTTACTAACCCAAAATAGGGCGTCCGTGTTACGGAACGTGAATATCCATAAATATTTTCTTCATAATCACTGCGATACGTCAAATCGTTACCGTTCCGGACAATATAGCGCCGTCAGCATCGTTCCCCCAAACAATTAGCCCAGAAAAGGGCAAATAAAGTAAAATGTAACCGTTTTACCGTTTATCGACGACGATGCGATGGTGCAAGTAAGTAGGTGGTAGATACAGTTAGTTGAAAGCTGCCCGTGTCCCATCAGCGACAGGTTGGTCCACCGCATCCGATCTGTGCCACCGAATGCCCATTAACTTATTATGAACTGATATTTACAGAGTCATCTTATTCTGTGTGTATCTGGGACACAATGCAAATCCACCGCGAAACGTTTTTTATAGGTATCTAATATTTCTGCTAATTCTGTCAGATTGATTTATTTTAGTATACTTAGGTCCGTATTCCAGAAGGAAACTAAGGCACGTATTACAGAACGTCACTCAAAACTCAAACTCCACTTAAGTCTCGTTTCAAGTCATTTCATTGGTTGAAACTAGTTTTAAGTAATGCTTAAGCAGAGATCAATGCTTGAGTTTCCTTCTGGAATACGGACCTAAAGCATTGATCTCTGTTTAAACATTATTTAGTTTTGGGTGACGTTCTGTAATACGGACCTTAGTATGGTATGGGTCGGATCGTAAGAGTTGGCGAACTATCGTAAAGGACAAGATAATTCGACAGGGACATCACGACCCTCAGTAATGAGGGGAACGAATTGAGGAGGCATATGGTATGTCTGATTACCAGAAGAACCGAAATGATGCTACAGTAACCTTCGCACTGTTTTAACATAAAACTCTTTTTAAATCTGAGAAATATATGGGATTTCTTAAATTGCCAAGTTTGAGAATATCCTGCAAAACTTGTAGGATCTCTACACTTAACTGTCTATTCTAACTATAAGGTACCTACGTTGCTTAACGTTTAATCATTTCTGTTTGTCTGACGTTGGATTAATTATATAAATACCATAGTTAATTTATCAGTCGAAGCAAAACTAGTCGTTTAAAGCTAAAAATACCTTCATTATTTCTTTAAGCCGTTTGGTTCATATTCGATAGCAGAGGTCAACGGGTTATTGGGTTGGTCGGTTGCGTTTCTAAAAATATAATGTAAACAAGACATCATTCGATAAGTAAAAAATAATTGTATGGTACTTGAGGAAAGATAGGCTTAAGTACCTGTTGTAATTAATGGGGATTAGTTGTAAAATATTGTCCATTTTAACATAACGGATGACACCTGTGTATACCTGTATTTATTACACAATTCTTTTGTGTTAATACCAGTTTATCCACGACGGGTTGCGCGGTTGGTCGAAGCCGCGTCTGGCTGTACCGCTATCTGGGCAAATAAATAAAAGATGCAGCGGAGAATGGATACATAGCGGGTCCCACAGCCGCAACCGAAGTTCAGTGCGCCCACAGACACCTTCCGCGATGGTCAACTACAGACGAGTGGTGTGCGAGGTGGCGTTGGTTGCCGCGATGGTGATGGCTGCGGCGGCTGCGCCAACACCCGATTGCGCCATGAAGCATTACGACCAGCGACAAAATGGTACTGAGAACTACAGGCTGAACATCGACGGTGTGGTGATCGCGGTGGCTCCCGCCGAGTCGTTACTCTCCGCCCTCGGAGACATGGACGATCTTCTGGATCTCGCTATGGAGGAGTACAACAATGAGTACAAGCCTAAGCCACCTCAAGGTTCCTCACCCTCCGACTCGCCGTCAATCCAAGTAATTTCTCTGCCGGCACCAGAAGTGAAGCCACAGGCAGAGAAGCCTGCTGAGGGGAAGCCACAGGGAGAAAAGCCTGCTGAGGGGAAGCCACAAGAAGAGAAACCTGAGGAACCAGCGAAGCCCGTGGAGCCTGCATCCCCGCTGAGTGACGTCAGCATGGGCAGCGATTTAAAGGTCCAGAAGAAGGATGCGTCGTTGAGGAAACAGGAGAAAGCACAAAGGTAAATAGTATGTCATTTAATATAAAATGTCTCATTATTTTTCTGTTCAAGCAACTGATTCCCATAAAATTCTTAAAAATCAAAAAAAACAATTGAACTTTCAACTTAAACTTTTTAGCCAAAGTTCCAATTGAGTAATTAGTTGTGCATGATTCTTTAAAATTTAGCACGAAAGCAAAAACTCATCCATTCAATGTTTTTCTTTTCATTCCCAGATAATCGCGAAAATATAGAATTATCAGGTAAACATCCCTTCCTATATTTGGTTAATCTCATTTGGAATCGTGCAAAACTATTCATTAATTTAAAGGAACTTAATTTTATTTTTGTTAACTTAAATCCTGTCTAAACATAGCTAAATTAAGTTTAAAAAAATATTTGTTGTTTTAAAATATAATGAATTACTTATTTGTATTAAAAACCTCCATTAATTTTTTTATTTTTTTTACAGACTGAAACACCGCCTGGCAAACTTTCTAATGCCGCTACTGAGAAAAACCCGACATCATTAACGTGAAATGAAGAAAAATGTGATCAATTAATGAGTAATTAATGGTTTTGTGGATTAATGCCTGGTTCCAACATCGAAATGTTACCAATGGTAAAAATTAAACAATGTAAAATATTGCCTTATCTTAACCTCGTAAACTTGGGGTTTTTTAATATCTGCGTTCGTTAAAAACACTGCCTCATTAAAGGTAGTTAGTTGAAATTACAGATATCAACGAATCAACCATTGGTAACATACAAGAATCTGGCGTTTAATGTTACAATTAATCTTCAGTTTATTTATTAGTTAATTTATTATATTGTATGAAGACATAGCCATGGAAAGATGCATTTATTTTAGTTTGTAAGTTAAATATATGAGTACGTAAGTGTGTACATTGTTTCGTTGAAAATAAATAATAATTCTTATTGAAAAATCCCTAAGCCGTTGTTTCTTTTCCTAACTTATTGAACTCAATAGATCACGATTTACCAAGGAACACTGTGGAAATAAACTTTATTGAAAATGGCGTCGATTTATTTCTTCATAAACTAAAATTAACTAAAATTAAGTTCAGTGCATATTTCCCTTCTATTTCTTTAAGAAAAGACCAGAAGATAAATTTTAATTTAGTCCTGTCAAATTAGTCAGCGCCTGACGTAAATTGACGTATTTTTAGTAGCCATGTTTTAAAACCGCTTCTAAACTGTCTATGAAGTATGTATTGTATAATTTGACAGGACTTATTTAATACTAGCGGTGGTTTGCGACTTAGTTCCCGTGTAGTTAGTTACTATGCTCGGATCCTATTGGTCGCAGGGTGATGTTATACTTATAGACTAAAGCCTTCCTGGGTTAATGGGCTATCAAACGCAAAAAGAATTTTTCAAATATAACCAGTAGTTCCTGAGATTAGCGCGTTCAAACAAACAAACTCTTCAGCTTTATATATTACTAGCAGCCGCCAGCGACTTCGTTCGCGTGGAATTAATTATGCTCCGCTCCTATTGGTCGCAGCGTGATGTTATATAGCCTAAAGCCTTCCTTGATTAATGGGCTATCCAACGCAAAAAGAATTTTTCAAATCGGTCCAGTAGTTCCTGAGATTAGCGCGCACAAACAAACAAACTCTTCAGCTTTATATATTACTATAGAAGTATAGATTTATTATTGATGATTAAGTTGTTGATATAACTTACTTGATATCAGTGAGTTTTCGATATCGCTTACCTAGTAATAATAATTATATTGGCACATCTGAAAAAAATGTGAAACTGAGTTTATTACCTACATATCCTTATATTTATTAGAGTCTATACTAGTGTCTCGAACCCGTTGATCACCGAGTTTGGTCACCAGTCACCAGTGTAGTCATAATCAGTAAAAAAACGTATAATTTAGTCATAAATTAATTTCAAACATTTACAAGATCTTTGATTCTTGTCTCTGTAAAATATGAAAAACGTAGATGTGAGATTACTAGGTGAGCATTATCATAACAGCGACAGAGGACCAAAGTCACCGACATACCTGGGAGGATTAGCAAGCTGAAGTGGCAATGGGCTGGTCACATCTGCCGCAGGACCGACAACCGTTGGGGTAAACGAGTCCTTGAGTGGAGACCGCGTCTCGGCAAACGTAGCGTGGGACGCCCTTGGGCGAGATGGAGCGACGACATCAAAAAGGTGGCTGATAGTGGCTGGCGGAGAACTGCTCAGGATCGAGCTTGTTGGCGTGCCATGGAAGAGGCCTATGTCCAGCAGTGGACGAGTAGAGGCTTATGATGATGATGATTATTATAACTCCGCTTAGAAATTTTTAAAAAAGTCAGCCGTAAAACTTCTTTCTCCCAGGTATGATTTGAAGTTTACATGTGATTGCTAATAGCCGTTTTAAAAGTAAATTTATAAGAATTATCACCATCATCATCATTTCAGCCGAAAGACGTTCACTGCTGGACATAGGCTTCCCCCAAGTATCTCCATGACGACCGGTTTTGCGCCTCCCACATCTAGTGATTCCCGCGACCTTCACCAGGTCGTCCACGCTGCGTCATCTGTTTATCCATATCCATACTAATATTATAAATGCGAAAGTAACTCTGTCTGTCTGTCTGTCTGTCTGTTACGCTTTCCCGCTTAAACCTCTCAACCGATTTTGATGAAATTTGGCACAGACAATCTTTAGACCCTGAGAAAGAACATAGGCTACCTTTTATCCCGGAAAAATTTGATATTCCCGGGGGAAATCTAAAAGCGCGAAATAACCGAACTCCACGCGGGCGAAGCCGCGGGCGGAAAGCTAGTTGGATATAAAACATAAAATTCAACAATTTTATGTTAAGTGCATCTGTTTCTTTCTATTTCATTAGGAAAAGGACAGAAGATAAAATGTCAGTTTAGACCTGTCAAATTAGTGCGCTCTTGATAGTCGCCATGTTTTTAATCGCGTCTAAACTGTCTATGGAATGAGGTCTTGGCGGGAATGTCAAGATGAGTGTCACGCTCATTTTTCATTGGACTTTTAAAATTACTTATAGTGTCGTTTACTAAATAAAAACGCGTGATTTATGTAGTAAAAAGTGCATTCAGTGAATAATTCAAAAAGAACAGTGAAATATTGTAGCATAGTGGCCTCATCATGTCTTTACGCTAAACCGCTCCTTATCGTCCAAACGCGTAAAACGAAAGGAGTTAGTTTAGGTTAAGTTATGCTAGGATAAGTTAGGATAAATTAGGATAAGTTAGGATAGATATTTAATGAAAAAAAAAAATTACTGAAGACTTGGCTGTATGGCGTACTATGCCTTTGCCTTTTCCATTCGCCCAAACGGAAAGAAATGAACCAAAAAAAAAATGGCTATGGAATATCTTAATTTGACAGGAGTAAACTAAAATTTTATCTTCTATCCTTTTCTTGTTGAATTAGAAAGAAAAGGATGCACTGAACTTAAACTTAGTTTAGTTTGTGAACAACAGAATCGGCGCCAGTGTAAAAGCTTTTGTTCACTAGGATATCTCATGCGCACAAAAGCCGAGGGACTGCCGATGGACCTGCCGATCAATTTCGTCAATCCCTACGCATTAGTAGAAAATACATCTCACTCCACCCCACATCACCTGAGTTTTCAGGGGGAGATGGTTACAGAACCACATTGCCGAATATATTACTTAGGGTTCCGTACGTAAAGGGTAAACAGTGTCCCTATTATTAAGATTCTACTGTCTATATGAGGATAAGAACCTCTTTGTTTAGAAACGTCCATTGATGACGACTCTCTAAGGAAATATGGTGGCATCAAAGAATCATCATCATCATCATCTCAGTGTTAATCCCATTCGCATCCAAAGCTTTTTCAGCTTTGGTGGTTAGGGTCCGCTTTACCAGTCTTACTGCTGATTTTGGCTAAACTTCGATATTTTCCGTGAAGCGACTGCCGTCTGACCTCCACAGCCCGAAGGCGATATCAAAGCATTGCAGTTAGAGCAATTGTTGGACGTTGGATCCAACAACCCGCAACGACTGCCAGTCTGCCATTAGATGTTCGTATGGCAACCGGGACCAACGGCTTAACGTGCTTTCCGAGGCACAACCAGACCAGTGCAAATATTCATATTCATGCATCATCATCATCATCATCTCAGCGTTTATCCTAGTCGCACCCGAAGCTTTTTCAGCTTTGGAGTCTGAGGTCCGCTTTACAAGTCTAAGTGCTGATATGGCTAAACTTCGACATTTTCCGTGAAGCGACTGCCGTCTGACCTCCACAACCCGAAGGCGACATCGAAGAATTGCAGCTGACCAATTGTTGGATATTCATGCATACACATACCTACATATTTGCACCGCGCGGGCATAGAATAAAGAGGGGAAGTAGGTTATCTGCGACCCAATCCGCGATTTAATTGCCTACTGTCTTAGGGTTGACGACTGTCCGCGCTTCGTCGGTTACGGTTGTCGCCCAAACCGCTAACAAATATTTATAGACTAAGGGCTTATGTTTAAATTATTTGCTTAGTATTTAGTTTACATATACTAGTCAGTTTTTTTTTGTAATTTTTATTTTTAGTTTTGTACACATAAAGAACCATATTTATTTTTATTTTTAATTAATACAAACATAACATCTATTGAATCACACATTTAATACAAAATTACAAATTAGCTACAGAAAAATACCTACTTTCTTCGGTTTCGACTATTACGAAACGCGTTGTTATTAAACTTAAATGTGTAATATATCCGTATCCTTGTAAATAACTTTTAGAAATATAATTTAAAAAATATAAGTCTTTTATTTGTTCATAAATAGACATACCAACTTTGCAGTTTATGTGATCATTTTTTAAAAGCTAATGTGCCGAAAAGCCGTGACGCGCGAACCTCGTTCCGTGCTAGCCGCGACTTGGCACTCTAATACTCTAATTTTGTGTTTAGTGTGTGCGTGCGGCGACGCATAGATATGGGCGCACACATACAAGCCGCGTCGCGGTCCGTTTGTATGAAGATAACGTACTTCCCTCTCTTTATTCTATGGCGCGGGGAGCCCGTGCTGCTTGTTCAGCAGCTGCGTGCGCGTATCGCTACGCTATCAGGCTGTCATCAAAGAGTAACAAGATATAAGAGTAAGGATATAACAGAGACTGTATAATTTATTTACTTATTTATAGGTATATTCTTTATTGTACACCAATAACAAACATCGACCAAAATACATTTAACACAACAAAACATACAATGGTCGTCCTTAAAGCTGATGCAAACTTATAATGAGTAAATAAAGTTGGTTAAAATTACACACAAACATTCTGTACTACTTACTTAGTGGATTATACTTGTTAAATTTCCAAAATTGGGGCTAAAATGTCGAGTGCCTACTGCCGACGGGCTCTAGGTCCCTAAGAGGCCTAGGAATAGACTAGCAGTTTTCTTGTTGTTAGCAAAAATATATGAGTTGACAAGACAAGAATAGAATAGAATACTCTTTATTATAATATACACCATATAGATTACAGAACATAAATATAAAGATTTTACAAAGGGTGACACAATAGGCGGTCTTTTGCAGACAACCTTAGAAGTCCTTTAAGTCCACCTAGTAATTTCAAACGTGGCCTAAAGGCTTGCTAGCGTCACCACTCACCAGCATTCTATAAACAAATATAATAAACGTGAGGTATAAAAATAAGGACCATGCCTGCCATGCCATAAAAAGTTTGCTGTATCCTTTAACTAGGACAAGACATTTCGAGAAAACGAAGTCATTGCGAGGAAAATAACGGGACCGGGCCAAAGGAGTCGCGTACATATTTGCATCCTGCATGATTCAATTATAAGCTGTATTGCGCTGTTAAAGCATTACCCGAGCAGCGCTTAGATCCTATCTGTACATCGAGTGTGCAGGCGAAACTCGGTTATCGTATCGATGACCCGCGGTCACTGTCACACGCGAGACAAGCCCTGCGGCTCCACGGGCCGCCACGACACGACATTCACTACTTTCCTGTTATTTGTGATGGATATATCCATCACTAAGCCAGTTAATGTAGAACGCGATGCTTCACAAAAGTCCTAGATTTCACTGTTTGGCCGTGTTTTAACTATCGAAAATAGACATTCACCTTAGATGGAAAACAAAACACCATTTTACGGCAACAGCAACTTAGTGGCCCCGATTTACTTGTTCACCAACTAAACTACATTTAGATGCATCTTTTTTTCCTATTTTATTAAGAAAGGGACAGAAGATAAACGTTTTTAGTAGCCATGTTTTTAATCGTGTCTAAACTGTCTAAAGAGTATCTTAGGGTTTTTTGACAGGAAGCTAAGATGAGTGTCACGCGCATTTTTCATTGGACTTTTAAAATTATTTATAGTGTCGTTTATTAAATAAAAGCGCGTGATTTATGTAGTAAAAAGTGCATTCAGTAAATAATGTATAAAGAACAATGAAATATCGCAGCATAGTGGCCACATAATGGCTTTGCATCAAATCTCCTCTTAGTCGGCTCACACGGCCGTTTTTTCAACTGTCATTGGCGATATCCGCCATTATTGTGAAATATTTTTTTAAAGAATTTCTATAATTTGTTACACGTGTTATTGGCAAACTTGTGGTATCTGACCACAGCGGCCATTGAAGAGTTGAAGTAGTATTCACTCTAAAGAAAAGAAAGAAAGAGTATCTTAATTTGACTAAATTAATATTTTATCTTCTGACCTTTTCTTAATGAAATCTAAAGAAAAAGGTGTATTGAATTTAAAATCTGTTTAATTTGTGAACTAGGGAATCGGCACCAATGGATACAGTATTGGAAATAACTGGAACAATGAAACCCAACGTAAACTATGATGACTCATTTAACCCCTGTTTGCAAACATTGCTAGCTCACTGTGGTCATTAAATTCTAAATTGATTATTAACATTAAGGCATCATCCGTTGAATGCTCATAGTATTAATGTCGTGTTAACCGTTACAGTGTGCTCGTTTCGAGCGTCAGACTGGTTCGCGGGTGGCTGGTAAAAGCGGCGCGGGAGCATGCGGCGCGCAGTCAGCGCATGTGAGATCTGTAGCGCGCACGCACCAACATGCTCCTAGTACTCGCCTGTCTGTTCGCGGCCGCAGCCGCCGCGCCCGCCATCTACGACCAGCGCCAGGATGGCGAAGTCAACGTGCAAGCCGACGTACAGAACGTGGTATTCCTCGTCGCCGTCCCCAAGAAGTTACCACTTAACATGTTCGACCTATTCTCCAAGAGCCACAAGCCGCTGGACAGGGACCATGACATTCAAGAAAGATCTGATGTTCGTGTAATGGAGGCTTTTGTGGAGCCGAATACACCGTACCGAGTAGAAATCGGCGCAGGAGACAGGTCAGCTGGTGACGGGCGCGCCGTCGAGGTAGTGATCGCGGGCCGGCGCCGGCTCGAGTCGGACTCAGACGAACAGGACGAGTTCAAGCTGTTAGGGGCAACAGAAAACTGTGGCCCGGAGCGCAAGAGGGACCCTGTGACGCTTATGTGTCAGGCTAGATCCCCGGTGGAAACCAGTGCTGAAACGGAACTCCAAACAAAGGAAACGGACGATAAAGTAGAGTCACAACAAGCGCCTGAAGTTGTTATAGTTGCGTCGTAGTTCTCGATCTCTGTGTTTAAGTATCTATAGTTAATTTATTTCCAAATATGTTCGCCATGTAATTTATTTATTCCTAATGTATTAAGTAAAAATCTTTTAATTCTTGTCAAGTGTTTTTTTTGTGTTCTATGACTTTTAAACGAAACCTACAGAGACAAGATCTTTTGGTTGGTTTGGTTTTGGTTTGATTATTTCTGCATTCATAGTGAAAATACAGTCTAAACTGCACTGGTGGAATAGACTATTCTGGGATCAATTATTAATTCGTCTACTTAACGAGAATATCTATCACACCTTATGTTTCAATTAATTTGTGCTTTTTTATCATGTCATAACATGACCGATAAGACCTGACTAACTAAGAATAACTCCTTGAATATAACTGAGATAGTGTATCTTTTATAAGTAACTAGCTTTCCGCCCGAGGCTTCGCTTTTTAGATTTCCCTCGGGACCATCAAATTTTTCCGGGATAAAAGGTAGCCTATGTCCTTTCTCAGGGTCTAAAGATTGTCTGTACCAAATTTAATCAAAATCACTTGAGAGGTTTAAGCGGGAAAGCGTAACAGACAGACAGTTACTTTCGCATTTATAATATTAGTATGGATAGATAACTACCTAAAGATATGTATAAAAGACATAGGTGATAAGTCCTATACTTTTTCTATATTATATTTTTATGATGGTGTTGTTCGCTCCCACCCTACCCAGACGTATGGTGGGTCCGCGATATAGATCATTTTCGTCACTAAGGTCCGTATTACAGAACGTCACTCAAAACTCAAGCTCTACTTAAGTCTCGTTTGAAGCCTTCTGATTGGTTGAAACTAGTTTTAAGTAATGCTTAAGCAGAGATCAATGCTTGAGTGGCGTTCTGTAATACGCACCTAAAACTTTCACTTAGATTGCTTTAAAGAAACACAATTAGAGAAGAGCTTTTGTTTGTTTCTTCAGAACTGTTTACATAGCCTGTAGACCTTTTTTTATAATTATAAAGTAGTGCTTGACCGCGATCCCACCTGATGGTAAGCAGTGATGGAATCGTTGATGGTAAAGCGCGCTAGTTTATTAAGAGCCTATTGACTATAGCCTTGAAGATACCTACTTAAATAAATTGTAAGTAGTCAGACGGAAACACCGCCGCTGAGAAATTGTTCCAGTTTCATATCTGAATTAATTTCGATGTATTTTTTAAATGAAATGAGATTAATTAGATTTTAATAAGCACTTAGTTGGTGGTTGGTGCCGTATTAAGACTGTTTAATGCTATGATTCCAGTGTGACCTATTATTTAAAAAGAAATACTTATAATAGGTTTATGTATTTCCCAATAACAGTATGTCCCAATAAACACTAAAAATAATAATATTATTGTTATTTTTAGAGGTTATTGGGACATGTTAACGATGTCTACTTGGAGAAATTATATTGTATCATTAATTATGAAAATGTTAGAACACTTTCGTTCTATGTGTTTCTTCGCGTAAACGTAGAAACTTCGCGTCTAAACCTCATTTAACAACGAATACAGATGGGTAGACAACATTGGCGGCATAAATACATAGATACCTACTCTAAATGGCCATACTCGGTCAAGTGACACTGGCACAAATTTTAACAACGATATTGACGCTATAGAGTGTGTCAAGATTATTAATCATGATGATGTAGTCATCTCATCATCACCGATGATCTTGATTATTGTTTGAAAGAAAAAGGCTTATTGTTTATTACGTTCTTAGTCGTACTACCATCATGATTACCATAGTGTAAAGAGTTCAACAAATACGTTTTTTTATGAATTATAAACTAACGCTTGACCGCAATCCCGCCTGATGGTAAGCAGTGATGCGATCGTTGATGGTAAAGCGCGCTAGTTTATTAAGAGCCTATTCACTGTAGCCTTGAAGACACTCAAATTGTAGTGTGACGGAAACACCGCCGCCGGCAAATCGTTTCATTCCCTTGATGTACACGGTATAAAAGAAGAAGCGAAACGCTTCGTCCGGATCGTAGTGGTGTTAGCAACGTAAGAGTGGAAACTCGCTGGGTCAGGGTTGCGGGTTGGTTAAACAAGAAACCGTGGCCCTGGGTGAAAAAACACGGGTGGGTTTTAGTCAGTAAAAGTCTGACACGCCCTTCTGCTCCGCCCAGAGCGGGAGAAGTCATTTGTTGATTTCTCATCCCAACAAAAAAAAAAGGGTGGAAACTCGCCGTACGACGGGTCGTCTGATGGTGGCAATAAATGTTGCTTCTATTAGTTATATGAAAGAGCTCAAATAAACAGTTTTACAAGTTTGCTTGACTTTATTTTTGTAGAGTAGCACATATGTATACATTTATAACAAAGATCAGTGATTTAACCCAAATACATACATTTTGTTTCTATACACAGTTGCTTTCTACTTCTTTTTCATCCTATAAAGGTCCGTCCACTCCTGGACAAAGGCCTCCCCCGAAGCTTTCCACGATGACCGGTCTTGTGCTGCGCGCTTCTATCGGCTTCCCGGGACCTTCACCAAGACATCGGTCCACCTTGTTGGACCGATGAGTGAAGTAAGTTTAGAGTGAGTTGTCAATTAATTAGAATTTGTTGGTTGTTCCCTAACTTTACATTAATACCTAATTTTTCACATTGAGATTTTCACAGAATCGATTATTTTTTAAACGTTAGAATTTTCTCCTGTATTGTGGGTGCATTTACAAACATATACACTCGTATACACACACAACCAGACACAACACAGAAACAAAACAACCAGATTGGATGATGGATACATAAAGACATCGCCGTATTTCACTGGCGTTTCAGCTGAACGATTATTTACGTGCTACTTTTAGTCAAATGTTTACAGGTGAATGAACCAACCTTTTCAATAGATGTTCGTTTTTTTTGGCACGTGTTCGTCAGAACAGTGCTGTCGCCTAACGAGTAACATGCTTTGAGCTTTGCTTTAATAGGTATCTATCTACAAAACTTTTTGTAAAAGCTCCGAGAGTCGTCCTCCGTGGCGCAGCGGGCAACACGCCTGCCTGCGACGTGAAGGCCTCGGGTTCGATCCCCGGCCAGGTCATGATGGAAAACGATCATTTTCCTGATTGCCTGGGTCTTGGATGTTTATCTATATATGTATCTATTATAAAATATAGTATCGTTGAGTTAGTATCGCATAACATAAGTCTCGAACTTACTTTGTGCTCAAACTGTGCAATTTGTAAAAAAAAAAGAAACATAAAAATATTCTTTCCCCCGTGTCATTCAAAACTAATCTTGAGTATAACAACATTATTATTTGCCTAGCCTTTTCCCAACTATGTTGGGGTCAGGTTCCAGTCTAACCGAATTCAGCTGAATACCAGTATTTTTCATAGAGCAATTGCCTATCTGAACTCCACAACCTATTTAAATATCGTGTAATACTGTAATGTTATGTATGTCGTGGATAATGATTTTAAAAGTTGCTCATTTGACTTAGGTACATAGTAGTGGGGCAAATAAATAAATAAATAATAAATAAATATATGTATACGGACAAATCACACAGATTGAGCCAGCCCCAAAGTAAGGTCGAGACTTGTGTTATGGGATACTAACTCAACGATACCATATTTATAATAGACAGCCTCCGTAGCGTAGCGGTAGCGGCCGCTGCGCAGCGTGGCGCGGGTTCGATCCCCGCACAGTGCAAGTATTTGTATGCATGAATATGAATATTTGCACTGGTCTGGTCGTGCCTCGGAAAGCACGTTAAGCCGTTGGTCCCGGTTGCCATATGAACATCTAGTGGCAGTCGTTACGGGTTGTTGGAGCCCTCAAAAGTCCAACAATTGGTCTAACTGCAATGCTTTGATGTCGCCTTCGGGTTGTGGAGGTCAGACGGCAGTCGCTTCACGGAAAATGTCGAAGTTTAGCCATATCAGCAGTTGGACTGGTAAAGCGGACCCCAGACTCCAAAGCTGACAAGGCTTCGGATGCGACTGGGATTAACGCTGGGACGATGATGATGACTATATTTATAATAGATACATAAATATAGATAAACATTCAAGACCTAGGCCAATCAGGAAAAGATCGTTTTCCATCATGACCTGGCCGGGGATCGAACCCGGGGTCTCCACGTTGCAGACAGGCGTGTTGACCGCTGCGCCATGGAGGACGACATTGCTGTGACGTTATTTTGTAATGGCGGCACGTGGACAGAGTCGTTTTGGAAAGTTTGGATTATTAAACGGTGACTTCGTATTGAGACGCGAACCAGGCGCAGGATGGTATTACTTTTTCTTACTAAACACAGCAATAAGTTCCCTATTTTTTGAGGATGGGAAATCATACAATGACCTCTCCGCTATGGGCGGTCTGGAAAGGCGTGACAAGCTTTTAGTGACTAAAACTCACCTGTATTCTTTCAATTGCCTATGCGCCAGCGGCTATGGTAATTTTTTCGAACAACCCACTGTCCTGGCAGGCACCAGTCCTCATGGACCCCGCCATGATGTGCTGTCATCTTTCTGAAGCGCGCGTGTATGAGGATACCGCTTTGGTAAGATTGGTGGTCAGACCTTCGGACTTTTGACGACCGATAACGACTGTGGCGTAGCAGTAGCGGACGCGGCCGCTGCGCAGCATGGCGCGGGTTCGATCCCCGCACAGTGCAAGTATTTGTATGCATGAATTTTTTTTTTATGGGACAAAACCCGCCACACTGTTCCCAACCCACTGCAACTCCTGAAAGCCAGAATCAACAGTGGAGACCGCCAGAAAAACGCCGAGCAATGAAGCCCGACGAGTCCCGGAGAAACGTTTCAACTGTCTTGGGTCCCGCAACGGAATTAATCAGAAAAGAATAGCGGAGGAGTAAGAAAAAAGATATTTTTTCCACTTCCCTCCATAATAAGCAGGAGACAGAACAGAACTAGGCCAATCGGCACAAAGGGACATTATTGCAACTGGGAGAAGCCCAGATTGCCAAGCACCACGGAATAACATTTGATCAAGCTAATGGGTCCTAAGTAGGTATTTGCTGTTACAATTGATTCCAATAATAGGTAACGCAAAAGCGCCTGTTCGCACGGAAATTAGTTCTAGTTTCAACAAGGTCCGTATAATAAACAACTCCGGATGTAACTTGTACACTATCCAACATAATATTGCGTTCATTCTGCCAAAGAATACACTCCCA
This sequence comes from Sesamia nonagrioides, assembly GCA_017933935.1. Taxonomy (NCBI): domain Eukaryota; kingdom Metazoa; phylum Arthropoda; class Insecta; order Lepidoptera; family Noctuidae; genus Sesamia; species Sesamia nonagrioides. The sequence continues at coordinate 22,050 of JADWQK010001677.1, forward strand.
CAAGATGTAATGTGCGGACTGTTCAAATTCACAGTTCGATGTATGCATGAATATGAATATTTGCGTTGGTCTGGTCGTGCCTCGGAGAGCACGTTAAGCCGTTGGTCCCGGTTGCCATACGAACATCTAGTGGCAGTCGTTACAGGTTGTTGGAACCCTCAAAAGTCCAACCATTGGTCTAGCTGCAATGCTTCGATGTCGCCTTCGGGTTGTGGAGGTCAGACGGCAGTCGCTTCACGGAAAATGTCGAAGTTTAGCCATATCAGCAGTTGGACTGGTAAAGCGGACCCCAGACTCCAAAGCTAAAAAGGCTTCGGATGCGACTGGGATTAACGCTGGGACGATGATGCTGATAACGACTGTCAAAGTCGTGTGACAGCCTAACGTGCTTTCCGAGGCACAGAGGGGGCTCGGTATTTAAATACTGTCACCCATATGTACTTAATGTAAAACTGGAGGGTAATTGCGTAACACACTAAGTATCAGTAGCAATGGGTTTCATTTTGACAGTTCAACAACTTTCATTGCGTTATTTACGTTGTCGAGCAAACACATTTTCCTAACATATGGAGCAATGGGAAGTAATTGGTTTGAAATGATTCCAATTGGTAGTAGGTGTTACGCAATTAGGGTCTGATTTATCAGGTCACCTCACATCAGGTTCAGATAAAAAGTTGCGTCAGGCACTAGTTGTCTGTAAACCTTTTTGCTGTAAACCTTTTTGCACAGCCGCAAGGCACACTTTGCATTATATTTTTTACACTAGCGAGGTTTTTACTATTTGATTTTTTATTTGTTGCTGCCTTATGTATGTTTATTTTAAATATATTGCTGTTAAATCTGTGCTGAATAAATGTATTTTCTTTCTTTCTTTCTTTTTTTTTTTTTTTTCCTTTCTTTCTTTCTTCCCTTTTTTTTCTTTCTTTATTTTTTCTTTCTTTCTTTCTTGATGATAACCAAGCAATCATAACCTGACCAATCGATTGTTCTGCCACGACCACGAACCCCTAACTTGAGTTAACATAATAACCTAATCCCCTTAAATAGTTTCCCTTCAAATCGAGAGGTTATTAGAAAACCGGATATCGTTTATCTTATTAGTAGGTTTTGTATCCGGTGATTTGGTTGAATTGCTAATTCATTTCAAATCCAACTACCTTGACAATCCGAAACTGAAGCCATAAACTATTATCTCTGGTTTCTAGAATTAAAACCATGGGTCTTAAGTACCTACGGCAGTTGCTCTGACTACAAAACAATTGCAATAGGAATGTTTCCTGGGTAAAAGAAATGGATTCTATTTAGTCCGTCATTCAGATTATAGGAAAATATTGGTTACGTAGGTATTTTGTTTCATCAAATCAATTAAAATTTACAAATATAAAAGGCATCAAAGATCAGGAGTGGGAGCTGGTGACGTCACTCGTTGCTAAAAAGTGTAGCAAGGAGTGACGTCACAAGAGTTTTCAACGCACTGTATCGTCATCATTTTTTATTTATAATATGAAAAAAGAAAAAAAAATGTGTCTAGTATTTTTTTTGGATATCTGACTGTCGGACTAATTAGTTTTTTTTTAGTCAACTGCCCTAATCGCCAAAAATCTTACGGAGTTATGAGGAACAGCGTGCACACCACATACACTTCACTCACTCATCCTCCCTAAAAACGAGAATTTCTATGGAGGATGAGTGAGTGAAGTGTTGTTATCCTCCGACCAGACTGGAATGTCTGCCGGGCCACTTCATTTGCGTGGGTCCAAAGGGTTCTTCCCAAAAATCTTCACCGCTGAAGCTGAGAACAACAAGGAAGTAAGATTTAGTGATGTTCCCACTGCAGTGGTGTGACCAATTACCTATACTCCTACTATATTTTAAAGGATGCTCAACTGATTTTGGGGGTTTCGTACTCAATTAATAAAAGCTTGACCTTATTTCTAAGACTCCACTGTTCGTCTTTCGGTATGTTACTCAGGCTGTACCCATGGGCGTAACCACTGGGCAGGTGGGGGCGGCTGCCTTCCCTTAACGCTTGTGCTCGGCTGTTAATCGGTAATTCGCGGTAAGGAGTTGCGAGCTGAGGTTACGAGGGATTAGCATTTCTTTTTGTTTGACGGTTTGACCATAAAAATCTGACTTGCAGGCCTGACTTGCCCCCACCTAGGTCAGAAGCTGGGTACGCCCATGGCTGTATCGCATGAACCGTCCCACTAATCGGCAAACACATCGGCACATTTTTGTCAAATGATTGCGACTAGTTGGGATCGTTTGGACCGCCCATTGGTACGTTCGGTCCAAACGGTCCCAACTAGTCGCAATCATTTGACAAAAATGTGTACGCCGACTAGGGGGAATGATAAATATAAAGTTTTCACAGATGATATAAACGTCGACACACGTCAACGTCAGCCTTGCGTTTGATTCCCGTGCGGAACAAAGGCGTGTGCAGGTATTACTTACGGGTAGTTGTTCCATATCTGTCTGTTTTTGTATGCGAGTTTAAATATTCGTAACGCACCCACGATACAAGAGTAAATTCTAGGCTCAACGACCAACGTAGCTCAACATAGTTTAACGAACTGTACACCTAAACAAAAACTTTTTAGTATGTAATTAATTAAAGTAGAGACCATTCAGCGTTACCGACACTCGCGAACCACTGTTATAATACTACAATGAGAATAAAATTATCTCTGGTTTACTGCTTATTAATAAGAAAACGTAATTAGCCATTGTTGCTGTAGCACAATCAGATAAAGTAACAAAAAGTTACCGGTTCGTTGTGCTATCGTTTCCAGAATTTTCACATTAGTATCTTCTGTATTGAGAACGTGCAACTTGTAAATAGAACCATGAATATGGATTTTCTGGGCTTTTGTTACGTTATAGTGTTTTTGGTAACCGTTCAATAGATAACAGAATTTCTTGCCGTTAAAAATCATGGAAAAATAAAAATAAATGTCATAGAACTGACTGCAGGCACTGTAAAATTTACCTTAGAACTAAATATAACTGATCAATGGCCTCTGTGGAATAGATACCACAATTTTGACAACATAAATTAAATTTTATTTTACAGTGATGGCGGATATCGCCAATGACAGTTGAAAAAGACGGCCGCGCGAGCCGTCTACGAGGGAGGTTTGAGGCAAAGTCATGATGTGGCCACTGTGCTGCGATATTTCAATGTTCTTTATTAACTATTTACTGAATGCACTTTTTTACTATATAAATCACGTGCTTTTATTTAGTAAACGACACTATAAATAATTTTAAAAGTCCAATGAAAAATGCGCGTGACACTCATCTTAGCTATCCCGTCAAAAAAGAAAAACCGAATTAAATACAGCCTAATTAAAAATATTTTTGTCCATTTTTGACTTCTATCAAACGTCGAAACTTGACAGAACTAAAAAGCTTTTATTTATGGGGCATGTGTGTGTTAGATCCGTAGGGTATACACCAAGGAACTTATTTAGGTACAGTTTCCTTGGTATACACATTATCAGTAGCGACGGGGGTTCATTTTAACAGTTCAACAATACTCATTGCGTTATTATTTATGTTATTGAGTAGACATATTTCTTGAACATATCGCCTCTTTACAAGAACAACAATAGTAGTTACGTAATTAGGGTGATGGACTCGCCATTTAATTTGGATGGTTGCTAGCGATTGGAACTATGCCAAATCGAAGAGCGGCCCCGTGTTTGGAAGGTTCAAGTTTCTAGAGTAAGTCCATACTTGTATCAAGTCTGGCACTCTCATTTTCTATATTTAAGGCGCCTGAACTTGTATGACAAGCAATATGAAACTGTTTTCTTATAGTTTTGTTCTGTTAAATAAATAAGTCAGCGCCTGATGTAAATTGATACATATTTTTAGTAGACATGTTTTTTAATCACGTCTAAACTTGGTAAGGAGTATCATAATTTCACAAGACTAGACTAAGTTCCGTATTACAGAACGTCACTCAAAACTCAAGCTCTACTTAAGTCTCGTTTCAAGGCATTTGATTGGTTGAAACTAGTTTTAAGTAATGTTTAAGCAGAAAGCAATGCTTGAGTATCCTTCTGGAATACGCACCTAATACTTATCTTCTGTCCTTTTCTTAATTAAATAGAAATAATAAGACGAACTTAATTTAAATTCGTTTAGTTAGTTAACAAGGAATCCGCGTTAATGGTGACCTTCAAGACATTTGAAACAATTTTTTATTTCTAAAGCATATTTTTTTTTTCTATGGTTTCCCACGCTCTTATATCTATTATTATGCTTGAGTGAGATTGCGGATACTGCATAGATCAAACATGTTCTGACAATAAATCTCCCGGGAACCCAGAGGTTGTCCCGGGCAGCATCTCCACTCTTCATACACATACCCCTAACTTCACGCCAATATCCTTGCGGTGTTTGAGCCGCGGGACCTCAAGCTGTGGTGGTATCCTTCTACTACCTACTTGAACAGATTGCGCAGGTTGTTCGTAACAAAGAGACTTCAAAACTTTCTGATGCTTCTTCATCAACTCGAATAAAAATTTTAAATTATATTATATGTAAGTTCTTTTAGAAATGTTATAGCAATGTTGCAAGTTTGCGAATAATTGTTTTTGTGGTATAAGAAGGAGCAAATCAAATCACGTTTAGTATTTTAAATGTTAAAATATTTATAACTAGCTTTCCGCCCGCGGCTTCGCCCGCGTAGATTTCGGTTATATCGAGCTTTTTAGATTTCCCTCGGGAACATCAATTTTTTCCGGGATAAAAGGTAGCCTATGTCCTTTCTCAGGGTCTAAAGATTGTCTGTGCCAAATTTCATCAAAATCGGTTAAGAGGTTTAAGCGGGAAAGCGTAACTGACAGACAGACAGACAGACAGAGTTACTTTCGCATTTCAAATCAAAAAAATCAAAAATCAAAATCAAATTTATTAGAGCTCCAAATTATTGAACATTAGTTGGTGATTGAAGCCTCCTGTTAAGCAAATTATGCCTGTGTTAGGAGACTCCGCTCTTCCACAGCAGTATACAATTTTTAAAAAACCTTATGTATAATTAACATGCAAGTGTGTGTGGGTGTTTGTGTGTATGTATTTGTGTATATGTGCGTGTATGTATATGTGTGCGCCTGTGCGTGTGTGTGTGGGGGGGTGTGTTTGTGTGTATGTGTGTGTGTGCGTGCGTGTATGGTGTGTGGTGTGCGTGTGTGTGTGCTTGTATCATTTTGTGTAGTTCAGTAGTTCCTCAGTTTCTGCGTAATTTAGTGTCTTTATCCAATTTGTTAACATTTTTTTACAGTCATGTAACTTATTATTGTATATATAAACATGTTTATTGATCCTATTATACAGTTGGCATGATAGTGTACCATATTGAATCGCAGCAAATTTAGTTTTTGTTTGTGGAACTTGTGCTATAAGATCCCTACGCCTTCTTGTTAATCTATCAGGATCATATGGTACATTCTTATGTTTTTTTAGAACAGTGTTTATGATATATATCTTTCTAACAGAAAGCAATCCACTATCCCGATAGAGTAATTCAGTAGGGTATGAGATCCTTTTAAAATACATAATTTTTATTACAGCACGTTGTCCTCTTTCAACATGTATAAACTTTGATTTTGCTGCGCCGCCCCATATTGGGATGCAGTAGGCTATAACAGATTGTGCTATAGAGATGTATATTTCATTTAACAAATTTCTGTGGGCGCCTGATTTCTTATTTACATTTGTTGGCAAAATGCGCCTTAAGGTTAACAATACACATTTATAATATTAGTATGGATTAGACAGTTATTCTAGCTTTAACTCATTGAAATGGCTAACTTATTATGATCTATTGATCTCCTCAGCAACACAACTGTAATGGTTTGCACGTTAACGATCATTAGGCTGTATATTTTATTAACTAGCTGTAGCCCGCGACTTCGTCCGCGTAGACTTCACATTACAGCGCGCGGTGGTTCCCGTTTCCGGGGGAATGCCAAGATAAATGCCTACATTACTGCAAGGTTTCAAACATCCTCACACATTTTCGCGTTTATATTATTAGTAGGATTATAAAGATACATAAGGTCTATAGCAACGTTAATTTTACCGGGTTTAAAGGTTTAGCAAAGGAAAGAAACATCAAATATCATACTTCTAATTATTTTGCGTTGGTTGGTGTTTTGGATATGCTTAGGATATTATGAAATAAGGGTTAAAAATTATTACGCTTGATAAAATATGAGCACATTTAAGTAAGTACGGTTTTATAAACAACTTTTTTTGTTTTGCTGTCTTTTGCCAAAACATAAAGGTTTTCTGGATTTGATACACGTGAGCATGCCACATAGAGTGCCCATGAGAAAAACATGTTGTTTCTAAATGAACTCCGGCAACTTTAAGCGTCTGTCGGCTTTGTTATTGTTATAGCAAATGCTGCTTTCAGAAGGAACTGTACTCTTTTAAATTGAAATGGCAAATCAGTCTATGGAATACGGGGAATCAAGACATTTTGTCCTTTTGCCATTCCAGCCATGATTGTAGCCTTTACAATGTTGTGACCCAAATGTGTTATTTGTAACCGAGTACCATTAAACAGCTTTGGAGCGTCAAGATTCCTCATTAATAGGACTGGAACTTCAACTTTTAGTATCAACTTATAGGATGGCACTCCTGATAATTCTAAAGAGTTAAGAAATTATACAATATGTAAAGAAAACCCTGTCCGACCCATAAGGATAATAAAGATTAGGTAAACACATAACCAAATATAATATAAAATTTTACATAATGATCATAGTAACAATACTAATGAATTTTGAAATAATCATTTTTTCCCGGGAATTAATTCCAATTTCCCCGAAATTTGGTAATTTTTAAAAAAGTGACAACACCGGTATTATTATGAGCGAATAGCGACGCGACAACCACCACCACCGCACATGCTTTAAGTTACCTCTTTTTGCAAAATAATATTTATTTTTTTAGGGGGTTTTTTTTTTAAAGTTTAGCCCGTCTTTGTATCCATTGGTAGAATCAGTTATCGATACCTAACAATACCGTCACGGATCGGACAGGGTTTTCTTTACATATTGTATAGGGTATGATGTAACTTGTTCAGTGTCCGTGATATTGTCCACTGAGAGGTATTCGATAACATTTCCCTGAACGTTTAACTATTTCATTAGTCGGCGCCAAAATTGCCCTTTCGCATAGCCATTCTCTGTTGGCGATATTTGTTTGAAGATCCGGATAGAATTATTTAATAGGTCGTCTGAGCTATCCACAACTTGACAGAACTCAAGACTCACTCTAATCATGCCGTTACTGCCAGTTGGCATGCGATCTACTCCGATTTTTAAAAGAGTAGCTGCATATTGCATATACCCGGATTGAGAATCGTGATGAAGTTGCCCTCGCATATTTGTGGTGAGACAATACTTTTTCACGCGAACCCATAATGCAGATGCTTTCAAAGAGGTATTTATTTCATCTGCTGGCGGCATACCCCTAGTAATCACCGGAAGGGTCTGCCTAAAGTCACCAGCTAAATGTACCACCGTCCCTCCCATGATATCATGGTTGCCTTTGATGTCCCCCATTGTGCGATCTAGTGCTTCAATTACCCTTTTGTGGAATATCATCACATTCATCCCAAACTAACAACAACTTACACTGCTGTAACATTCTTCCGCACTCACTGATTTTACTAATATTGTATTTCCTCATGAGCTAAGTTCAATGGTAACTGAGTGCGCTGTTCGTCCCGTTCCGAAACAAATTAAAAAAGCTCAGTTGATATAAAATAAGCGCCTGTTAAAATAATGGAAGCAATATGTACTTCTGCGTTAGCTCCCGTTTTCGCAACATTTTTAGTTACTGCTCTGCTCCTATTGGGCATAGCGGGATGTTATATAGCCAAAAGCCTTCCTGGATTAATATCCAACGCAAAAAGAATTTTTCAAATCGGACCAGTACTTCCCGAGATTAGCGCGCACAAACAAACAAACAAACTCTTCAGCTTTATATATTAAAAGTATAGAAGTATAGATATAGATGAGAACACCAGAGTGATGAGAGAGCAGCGGTGGCCTAGAGATATCGGCCGCGAGTTATAAGTTGTAGGTCGTAGGTTCAAATCCAGTCAGGCGCTTTACTTTGTGTACAGTATTTCAACACCATTGCTCTCATTTCGGTAGGAGATAACATCGGCTGCCGGCAGAAGTTACCACCCACCGGACAAAGTCTTGCCGCCAGGCCATTCGTCGTGTTCCGGCATGATGTCTGGTGAAGCCGTCTGAGCATTTCGGTTGCGATGTGTGCCGGGTACGTTGCGCCAAATGTTGTTGTGTCGGGAGTTTGGCCGTGGAGAGTCTCAAAATCAATCTCCCTCTGGCGTAGCATCGTGGTTCGTGTTGTTGGGTTTAACATTGCATCACCTCCCTTTACTGCCATCTTCCTTCCTATTCACTCAGTTTTTTTGAGTGAATAAAACTAGCGCGCTTTTCCATCAACGATTGCATCACTGCTTACCATCAGGCGGGTTTGCGGTCAAACGCAAATTTATAAAAAAAAAGAAGAGAAGAAGAATTCGGGGGTAGGTGTAGAAAAGTTAACACACAAAGTTTGGAACTCTTTTTAATTTAAATTATTTTTATTTGCTTTATTTACTTTAATACAGTTATTTATTTTGCATAAACCACTAAATAGCGACTACATACATTGGTGAAATATTTAATGTAACATTGGCGCTTACATTCCACCACCTGCCAGTTCTACACTAAGTGCTTACTTCAAATTCATTGGAAGATCTACATTTAATATATCATAATGTCGTCTCAGCTGGATGATATTCAAACGGCACAGAAGAATCTCGAGGAGTGCTTCATTAAGAAGATGGGTGAGCTTGAGGCACTGTTGCGAAGGTTGCTGAAGAGTTCCGGTCCTTTCGTGAACTTATGTTTGGCATGCTGGGACTTCTCAGGAAGCAAATCGCGGAGTGCACTGGTCTAGTTGATGCATTGGAGACAAGATCTCGTAGGAAGGCTCTTATCTTCATGGGGTTTCCTGAAGTGGACAAGGAGGATTGCAGGGCTCTTGTGTTGGAAGTTTTGAGGAGCAAGTTGGCGCTTTCCGATATCACTGCATCCGCCATCAAGGTTTGCCACAGACTTGGTTCATCAAGCAGGGGTCCAAATTCCAGTAGGCCTATTTTAGTAAGATTCGCCAATGTTGACCTGAAGTCTACTATATGGAAGGCTAAGTCTGCACTGAAGGGCTCCACGATCACCATTAAGGAATTCTTGACTCGGTCCAGACAGGCAGTATTCGGCAAGGCGCGCTTGCACTTCGGAATGACATCATGCTGGACCCAGGACGGAGTTATTGTCATCAGGACCCATGATGGAACACGACACAAGATTTCTTGCATTGGGGAACTCAATCCATTGATGGCGAAATACCCCAAGAAGCCCGGGGAATCATCTGGATCTGGTAGCAAGCCTGGCAGTGGAGCGCGTAATATCTAAGTGTTTGTTGATGTGTTTGTACAAGTTATCTATACATAGCAACATAATTATATCTTAGTTTTTGTGCTCGGGTTGTCACTTTAACTTATTACGATGTGGAGGTAATTATGTTATGTTTTTATTTGTGTATCGTCATTTCGTCAATGTCATTTGTTACTGTCATGATCACATCTGTCATTAATGTCAAATGTCTACATTTTGACGTTTCTATTTCCATGTTCCACGTTTAGTTCGTGACGTACTTTTCCGTAAATTGCGTTTTATTTCTAATTGTTCATGTTTCGTTTAGTTTTTATGCTTGTTCCTATTTTTACATTTTTTTTCCTTCTTTTGTGCTATGTTTGTAATATTTGTAAGCTGTTACTGGTGCTACTGGTGGGTGGTGCAAGGATAGTGGTGGTGTACCTTTACAGGAATAATCCTAGTTATAGTTTTGGTAGTTCTAATTATATTTTATTTGGGTATATATATATATATATTAGTATATAAATTATGTTATCTGACGATGATTCTTTTCACTCTGCTATTAATTTGTCTGGTTCATCCGCTAATGCTAGTTTCAGCTCCTTGACTGACACACTTGGCGACTTTGTGCGTCGTAGCTTCAGCCAAAAAAAGAATAATTTATTCAATGTTTGCCACATTAACGCGCAGAGTGTCCCAAGTCATTATAGTGATTTGTTGGACACGTTTTCTGACACGAATGTCCATGCCATTCTGATATCTGAGAGTTGGCTAAAGCCTCCTCTTCTCTCTGCCTCCTACTCTCTCCCAGGTTTTACTCTTATTCGCAATGATAGAATTGGAAGGGGTGGGGGTGGTGTGGCTATTTATCTTCGTAGTGATTTTCCTTTTAAAATCATTACCTCATCACCACCACATTACAATGCTTCCGCCGAGTACCTCTTTTTGGAGGTCTACGTCAGAGGCGTAAAGACTTTACTTGGTGTTGTCTATTGTCCGCCCGTCGTTGACTATTTTTCTGATCTTGAATTGGCGCTTGAGTCAGTAGGTTCTGAGTATGCACACTGCGTCATCATGGGCGATTTCAACACTGACCTTACCCATCACTCTCCCCGATCCCGTAAACTCCTTCATATCATTGAGTCCGTTAGTCTTCATATCCTTTCACTACAACCTACTCACTTCAATATCTCAGGTGATGACACTTGGCTCGATTTAATTATCACGTCTGAACCCTCCCTTGTTCCCTTTCATGGTCAGTGTCCTGCACCTGGTTTTTCCCATCATGACCTCATTTACCTATCTTATGTCCTAAGGCCACCTAAACCCATCCCAAAAGTTCTGCACATGCGGTGTTTTGCGCGCATGGACATTGAGAGGCTTCGTGAGGATGCGTCAGACCTTAATTGGGAACGCCTGGCTGTGACGCCAACGGTTGATGATAAGCTGCACATCTTTGAACGGGCGGTCCTTTCACTCTACGACAAGCATGCTCCTGTCAAGCGGATTAAGGTTCGACGTCCTCCTGCTCCCTGGATTACGACAGGGGTTCGAATGGCGATGAGGCGTAGGGATCGGGCCTTTCGGAAATTTAGAAAGGATCGCAGTGAGGTGAATCGGAACTCTTACAAAGTCGCTAGAAATAGGTGTAACCAGATGATACGCAACGCTAAACGCCGCCATATTTTCGAGAACATATCTTCCTCTTCACCTGCTGATATCTGGAAGTTCCTTGGCACTCTTGGTATCGGCAGGCCACGGCATGTGGATTTTCCTAATTCAATTGGCCTTGATGATATCAACCGTCAATTCACAACTACAAGTCAATTGGATCCCCAAATATTGGCTCAGACGGTTGATTTCATTGCTGGCCTATCGAGTCCCCCCATAGAACCATTTCACTTCTCTCCGGTGACTGTGGACGAAATTAAAAAAATCATCTTGTCAATAACATCCAGGGCCGTGGGCTGTGATGGGATCAGCCGTAATATGGTTGTCTGGATCCTTGATTTCCTTCTCCCTCCGATCACCCACATCATTAACTATTCTCTCGATTCCAGTCAATTTCCATCCCTGTGGCGCATGGCTTATGTCCGCCCACTCCCTAAAATTTCAAATCCTTCCCAACCCAGTCACTTTCGTCCCATTTCTATTCTTCCATTCCTATCTAAAGTGCTTGAGGCCTGCGTACATAAGCAGTTCTCTGGGTTTATTTATCGGAACAGCCTCATCAGTCCCTTACAGTCTGGTTTCAGACCTGGACACAGCACAGCCTCCGCTCTCCTTAAAGTGACTGGTGACATTAGAGAGGCTATGGAGGATACCAAAGTTACCGTTTTGGTATTAATTGATTTCTCCAATGCCTTTAACGCCGTCAGCCACGATATTCTGCTTGCTATTCTCTCTCACCTTATGGTTTCGTCCAAGGCACTGGAATGGTTCTCTTCTTATCTTCGGGGACGTCGGCAGTCGGTTCGCGTCGATGAGAGCTCATCGAGTTGGCGTGAGCTGGATGCCGGTGTTCCACAGGGCGGTATTCTTTCTCCATTATTATTCTCCATTTTCATTAATTTCTTAACTCACTGTCTTCGGTGTTCGTATCATCTATACGCTGATGATCTCCAAGTATATGCGGCTGAGCGGGTGGAATGTGTGTCGAACGCTATAGCGGAGGTAAACCAAGACTTGGAGGCTATCAAAGACTGGTCTGATAGGTTTGGGGTGTCAGTAAACCCCTTGAAGTGTCAGGCCATAATTATTGGAAGCTCACGTATGATGAGTAGGTTATCTCTTAGCTCTCTCCCTCCTCTTATCTTCAATGGTACCGTCATACCCATTACCCCCAATGTCAAAGATCTCGGTTTGCATATTGACTCGACGCTTAGCTGGCAACGTCAGGTTTCCTACGTTAGTCAGAGGGTCCACGGTACCCTGCGTTCTCTGTATCGTCTGAGGAACTTTTTACCCGTTAAAACAAAAACCATGCTTGTGCAGACTTTGATCTTCCCTATAATCGACTATGGTGACATGTGCTACTTTGATCTGAATGCGGCTTTGCTGGATAAGCTTGATAGATTGCTCAACAATGGGATCAGGTTCATATTCAATCTCAGAAAATATGACCATGTGTCGAGCTACAGGTCTGAATTGAAATGGATGCCCATTCGTCAGAGAAGAAATTTGCGCGCCTTGACCACGCTTTTCTCCCTTCTTAAATCACCCACTCCTCCTTCTTATCTTGTGACTCACTTCCAATATTTATGTTCTTCACACTCTAAGAATCTGCGTTCTTCTAACAATCCCCTCTTACTCTGTCCTTCACATACGTCTGACTTTGTTCATTCTTCATTTCACATTCAATCCATTCTTCTATGGAATGCGCTTCCTCTTGATATCAGGATGGCCGCCAGTCGGTTTGCATTTAAGCGGAAATTGCAGAGTTATTTTCGCAACAACTAGCGTAGAGTTATTGCTACACCCCTCTCCCAAATTTTAGTTTTTTTTTATGTATACAGCGTGTAACAAAAAGGGTATATACATCAAGAACCCCTGAAGATTATAGGTGGTATAGAAACTCTACACAAAGTTTCAGCTCAAAATAAATTACTCGAAGAATTGATACCAAATTCTTGGTATCCTTGGTATCGCATGATTCTTGAATTCAAATATTAACAAACGTGTAACAACACTACGGAGGGTCAACAACATTCCAAGTCACTTGCTAATATTACAAAACATTTCTTCTGTAATTCTGATCGCCTAGTACCTGTCTGCCTACATATTGTTGAAACGCGCGGCTGCGACGCGCGCGTCCATGAGATGCTGACAATGGCCCGCCCGGTAATTTGTACCTACCTGCCTACTTAAATTTTGCCTCAAAAATAGCTAAACATAGTCCGAACAATCAGCAAAATAAATATGAAAATTAAAAATAATAATTTAATTAACTTACATTTTTTAGAGATGTGGTTCGATGTGACGCCCTTGGTACTGTACACACAAGGTCGCTCGTTTGTGTATGGACACCTGGACATTCCGTAGCATGTCTGGTGTCACTGTCCTGAAAGCGGCTTCGATTCGCTCTCTCATTTGCTCTGCTGTGTCACACGGCATTGCATACACTGTGTTTTTAATATACCCCCACAAAAAGAAGTCTAATGGAGTTAGGTCTGGAGATCGCGGTGGCCAAGGTACATGTCTGCTACCGCGCCCAATCCACTGACGAAAACGCATATTTAGATGCTCCCTAACATCACGTGCATAGTGTGCTGGAGCGCCATCGTGTTGGAAGATTAAATTGTTGCCCATCACGAGATTAGCGTAACTTAAAATTGATAGGCTTTCTGTGAGAGCATCGTCCAATTCGTTGGTTAAAAAATTTAAATAATTTTGACCGTTTAGGCGGTGCGGCAAAAAAATTGGTCCTACGACAATTTCTCCCGCAATACCAGCCCACACGTTTAGTCGCCATTGGTGTTGAAACGACGATTCCGTAGAAGCATGCGGGTTAGCGTGAGACCAAACATGGTCATTATGTATGTTGCTTATCCCAGCTCTTGTGAATGACGCTTCATCTGTCCACAGTACTCTTGAGCCAAAATCTGGCGAAGCTGCTACCTGACCGCAGTACCACTCGCAGAAGGTCACGCGAGGCAAAAAATCTGCAGGTGTCAGTTCCTGGGTGCGACGGAAGTGGTATGGGTGCTGACCGTCATTGTTCAACACTCGCCATACTTGCATATGGTTAGATGCACCCAGCGCTAATGCAGCTCGCCGAGTACTAGTACGTGGGTTATTTTCGAAATGTTCGAGTACGGCTTCCTCTAAATCTGGATCGGTAGTGTTCGGGCGACCCCTAATCCAGGAGCGTGAAAAGAACCAGTTTGGTGCAGACGATGTACCATTCTATGGAAACACGCCACCGAAGGGAGCTGTCGACGCTCACCTTCTCCCCTACCATCGATAAATCGCTGACGATAAAGTTCGCGAGCAGCACGCAGATTACCATCCTCTTGTCCGACACACAAGATCATCTCAAAATATTCAGTATTGCTAAGGGCCATGATTGTACACACGTCACAAGTTCACAACACAAAAATCGCGAAACGCGCATGCGACCGTAAAGTTCGAATCTTAGATCTGTACTGAACTAATAGGAATTATGAAAAATTGAACTTTATTTATTTAGGTACTTAATTTCTGTTTCGGCGTTTTAAAATATTTCGCCAAAGATAGTAGACAAATGGAACAAAACATTGTCATCTCTCTTAAAATATTCACGCAGATGGCGCGTGCGACCGAGACACAATATTTTATCATGTTCAACATGATTGCTTTCGGCGCGTTCTAAAGTCACTCACACAACAATAATATATGTGTGGAATAACGGATAAAAATAACGGAAATATTGTCATCTCTCTCACAAAATGCACGCCGTCGGCGTACGCGACTGAGAGATAATATTTTATCGTATTCAATTTCATATGTTTGAGCTAGGACATTCAATTAGGGTTCTGTGATTGCGGAACCGCTGTTTAATTTAGCGATAACAATCCTCGTATCTGTTGCACTCCTAGTACATTTGCGTATTTTTTATTTATTTTGAAAAGGTAAATTAAGACTGTACTGTACTCTATCTATCTACTGCTGAGTTTTAAGCTATTATTTTTGCAAAAGGCAAAATCTTTTATATCGCAGAAGTGAATACGCAAAGACTAACTAAAATTTAATTTATCTACGGAACTCATGGGGTGTTTTTGTACTAGGACACACATGAGTTGTTTAGAAATGATATTTTGGGTTCATTTGAACAGATATGAAATCCTTTTTCGTAGTCTCTTTCGCACGTTCATCTAAGTAATTAATTTTTCATAAACTAAGTACCTACCTATGTATGGCAAATGGCAACCGACATGAAAAGAATTAGTTACGTAAGGAAATTTATAGGAATGTAGTTAATAGATTGGGTATTATTTAGTGTGTTGTAGTTACCAACTCGATTCTCAAAAACTACTGAACTGATTTGGATACAATTTGGCAAAGATATGGTTTATAACCAGGATTAACATAAAGGACACTTTTTATCTCGATATTCCCAGGGGATCGAAACTTACGCGGGTGAATCCGCAGGGAGCAGCTAGTATTTAAATGCGAAAATTTGTAAGAATGTATGTATGGATACATCCATCCATTCATCCAAACATTTTTACAAACTTTCGCATTTTATTAGTAGGAAGTAGGATTGAGTAGCTACTGAGTGAATTGCAGGTAGTTGACTGCACGATTGACGTAGTGGTTAAGCGATTGACTGTTGCACAGCGTGTCGCGGGTTCGATTCCCGCGCGGAACAAATATTTGTATGACCTACAAGTAGTTGTTCCAGCTTTGGGTGTTTGTGTGTGTATCCTCCGTGCTTCGGAAAACACGTTAGTTAAGCCGTTAGTCCCGGCTGTCATTCGTAGATCTGTGAGACAACCAGTCTTACCAAGGGATATCGTATTACCCAGTAACTGGATTGTGGAGGTTAGATGGCACTCGCTCCATGTAAAATACTGGTATTCAGCCGAACCCGGTTGGACTGGAGGCGGATCCCGGGCTCCAAAGCGAAAGCCGCGGATACAACCGGGAAATGCGCTTTAGATGAGAGAGAGTTACCAACTCGGTTCTATCGATTTGTTAGATAAGTTTACTCATTTATAAAATAAATTGCGTTTTTTTATTGTTTTACGTAGGTGACTAAAGCCGCTAGACGTTTTTCGATTTCCAGCGCACGCACTCGCCCTATTTTATGACTTGGTTTGTTGTTCACAAACATAAAGTTAGCTTTTGTAGAAAAAACTTATTTGTACGTAAAATTATTTTTCCGAAAAAAAAAATGTTAAGAAAAATAAACATCGGGAACCCTTTATCCACTGTTTGAAGAAATACCAGGGTAAGCAAGTAAGTAAGAGGTTTGTTTTTATTGATGAACTGTTCAATGACCCCGATCAGCTGGCTTTTTGCTAGTGTTGTATTGATTTCAGTTTGAAACTGCGGTTTCTGGTATCATATGTATTTGAATAATTCATAACTTCCTACCATGTAAACATAAGGTTAGAGAACCCTTCCCGTATCGTTTCTTATCTTATCAAGAGGCCGTCCACTTGGTATGTATATACCCTTTTTGTTACACGTTGTATATTATAAGTATATATTTTGGTAATAGTATGTATGTATATTTAGCTTATTTAAGTATTTTTTTAATAATTATAGGGTTTTTTTTTTTTCCTTTTGAAAGAAAATCAAGCTAAAGCACCTACCATCTTATCTCTTCACCACCTGGGGTTGACTGGTAGAGAATGCCTAAGGCATTAAGTCCGCCTCTGTACATTTTTTTTTCTGTGCAAAAAGAATAAATAAATAAAAAAAAAGAATAAATCGTGAGGAAACCAACATGTCCTAGAGGCAAAACTTCTAACACATGTGACATCTAACAAACTTACTGAGAGGAGACCTGCGTCCCAGAAGTGGGAATATTATAGGCAGATTATGTTATGTTATTAATATTTTCCCTCCAAAGTCCAGAATCTACAGCAGAATTTTCACAATTTACAGCTTTTTGTGGCATGTAGTTACTAGGACTAGTCTTTCTAGTTATGAATGCAAGAAGAATCCCTAATGACTTTATCCATAATTTATAAACATTCTGAATCGCCAAACTATTCAAAAGGCTTTTTCTACGTCTCGTCATCATCATCATCACAGCGTTAATCCCAGTCGCATCCGAACCAACTGCTGAAATGGCTAAACTTCGACATTTTCCGTGAAGCGACTGCCGTCTGACCTCCACAACCCGAAGGCGACATCGAAGCATTGCAGCTAGACCAATAGTTGGACTTTTTGAGGGTTCCAACAACCCGTAACGACTGCCACTGCCACGGAGGCTGAAATGCAAGAAGAATCCCTAATGACTTTATCGATAATTTATAAACATTCTAAATCGCCAAACTATTCAAAAGGCTTTTTCTACGTCTCGTCTGGCACGGAAAGGCGTTACTACGGACCAGTTTCATATGATGAATCAGGAAAAAGCATCGTCTTCAATAATAACGCCGTATTCAGGCAAGCCAGGAGTCTTGTTTTCTATTGCAATATTATAAGCACTATCTCTAAATATAGCAGTCACTTGTTTCCCATTTGCACCAACGTCTATGTAAATAAAACAGTTATCGTCATAAATCATAGCAAATTTTATTATACTGTAGGTTTTTTTTTTTATAATTGATGTAGACTGAACCGGAACATGGAGGCGAGGCCTCCGTAATTCCGGCGAGGAATGCGGTGATCACCGCCGCACATAGGGACTTTTTTGTAGATGGTAAATCATCAAATGATCTCTCTCTGGGCAGAGCGGAGATGTCAGAGTTTTACCGAATAAAACCCACCCGTGTTCCTTCACTTACCTGTGTTCCAGGGCCACGGTTTCTCTTTTGACCAACCCGCAACGCTGATCCAAGCATCGGTCTTCATAGACCCCGTCACTATGTGTTGTCTGGTCCTTGCCACGCTGCTGCCACGAGGACACGGCGGTGCTCCGCACAAGCTAGGAAGACTTCTACCGTATTCTCTATCGAGTCCTCCTCTAAGGCATCCCTGCGGTACCAACACACTTAGGTTCGATTTTGAGAGATGAGATGATTTTGATAGATGAAGTTTTGTTCGATGTTTGATGGTATTGTACAATAAAAAATATATAAGTAAATATAAATAAATAAATAAAAATCCAAGGCTGAAGAAGTTCATTTTCGATATCATTCCATTCTCCAGCTTGTTTTGAGACCTAAGGAGAAATAAATGTTATATTTCATTATATTCTCTAGGAACTGTCACAAAGTAGTCAAGACACAGGAAGAGATGGTGACAATACAAGAGTTGAGTATGAAGACGGCTAACGACTACGATGTCTTTGTCTTTAAAGAAAAAATGGAACTACCCTCGACAGATGTAAAACCGACCAGACTTAACTAATTTCAAGTTAAGTGCATCTTTGTCATTCTATTTCATTAAGAGAAGGATAGAAGATAACACTTTAGTTTACTCCTGTCAAATTAAGGTACTCCATTGACAGTTTACATGCGATTATAAACAGGGCAACCAAAAAATACATCAATTTACTTCAAGAGTGGACTAATTTGAAATAGAAAGAAAAAACATAAACTGAACTGTTGAGAACAACATAAAAGGATCGTCTTACCAAGTCCGATATAAAATTAAAAAGTATAAAAATGTTGTCTTTGACTTGCGTTGCCGTCTCGTTCCATTTGACATTGCATTTTTTCGCTCTCTTACTGCGGACCTTCAACCGAAATGCACGCGTCCATTCGATTAGTGCTGTAAGTGATTATAATAAACTGTCTTGTGATAACAATAAACGGAGTGCACAACAACATACAACGAGTATCATTCCCAACTCCTGGCAGGCTCCCCGGCACCGCACCTAAAATCTACAGTCCACTACAAACATTCTATGCGCGGCCATCTTGTCCCGCACAGAACTTAAATTAAATTAATTTTTTGAACAAGAGAATCGAGGCCATTGTCCAGATAAAGCCAACCCTGCTACCTTGGTGAAGCATACTCGTACTTGTCTTAAGGAAGCGATTTTTGTATTCTTACAGTCCGATCTATCTGAATCTACCAGCTCAGTCAAGTAAGACTGACGGAGTTGTCGCGACCAATTCGACTAGGAGATAACAATTGGTTCGTTGCTAAGCGATGGCTCCAAGACAGCAAACGTGATACTGACCCGCACTGACTGACCGCACATGAAACTTTAGATTTCTATACAAAATCTATTGATGTTCACATCTTATTATTTATTTTACACACACACAAATTATATAAAAAAAGAGTCGATAAAAAATTACAAATCCTTACTAATCCATACTAATATTATAAATCAGAAAGTGAGTTTGTTTCTTTCACTTTCACGCCGTAACTACTGAACCAATTGCTTTGAAAATTTGCAGATGTAAAGTTTGAAGTCCGGATTAAATAATAGAGTACTTTTTGTCCCGGGAAAATTTGATACTCCCGAGGGAAAACATAAATACCGAACGCGGGCGAAGATGCGGGCGGAAAGCTAGTAAGTAATACATTAGTTAAGAGTAGATAAGTTAACTACTCAAGAAAAAGACTGTGCCTAAAGTCGTCTTTGGTACGATACACTAGTGCATAATAAGTCCACATTAAGGTCCCTAGGAAGCATTAGTAGTTACCTATTTAAATGTTAACTTACAAATAAAGTAGAGAAAACAAAAAACATAGTTTGTACACAGCAACTAACGTATTGTATCTATAGTAAACTATGTAGATCAACGCCATAGTCGATATAAAGCAACGAATGTCGATTAACACTTTTAATGGACGAGCAAAATATTTTATTAAAATTGAACCGAAGTGACATTTTAGTACAGAAGAGTACTCTGATTATATTTTCTTTCTCTCTTAAACTCTTAGTTTCTATTATGGTGTCTCTCAAAAAAGTAAATTATGGAATCATATCATGTCAATCGTCTCTTGTGTCTGACCGACCGCATTAATCAAGATCAAGCAAATCCGGATTGACGATAAGTACATACCTACCTACGTGACATTCTAAAGTCAAAACAAGTACCTAACATGGATGACGTAATGCATGTGCTATGTAAAAAAGGGAAAAACTTATTTGCATGTACCTAAGAGTTAAGAAACGTACGAAATTCCTTGAGGTGCGGCGTTTCGACAGCTTTTTAGTATTAAAGGTGCTGGAGTAAGTTATTATTGAGCCAAGTACAGGCGACAACACCTTAAAATACCACAATTTGTCAAAATTTCTTTATTAGATTTTCAACTTAATAGCTAAAGGATTAAGGCTCAAGGTAGATTGGGAATATTTGATATTTTCGGGTAGCTTGACATACATTGGTAGTGACCACATTGTGCAATATTTTATCATTTAACATTACTCAATGTCCGATTAAACTAATATTTATCGTCTGAAAACGGGACGACAGAAACCAGATACATTTAGATTTTAGATGTAAGTATCTGGTTTGCCTCTATAATACAATATAACTTTGTTTGTTAAAATATCAATCTGTATGTGTCTGTGTATCTTGATCTTGTCCTGCACTTACATACCACCTGCTGCAACTAACCGGTGCAGGTTAGAAGCCGGTTAGTTGCACGCAGCTGCGTTTCCGGCATTTTAAATGTCGGTTTTTATTAATTTTACCAGCACCAAATAGTGAAACAACACGACATAACGACAACTAACCCCAGGATAGTGATGGGTTTTTTAAGAAGTTGTTTTCCTTTCTCAGGTATGTAGGAACAGATTTCATTAGAAATAAGCATCATTTTTGAACTTATGTTCTTTTCTTCATGTATTTATATACGTGTCTACATAAAATGTTAAATACATAAGGTAATTAGTCCTGTCCGGGTAGTGCTTGGTTACTTGCCTAACTTATTCATTTACATATTAATTCAATATTACTAGTGGCAAGATGCTCAAGCCCAACTACTACCGTAGGTATCTAAAAAACCTGTTTAATTTTCACGTTCAATTAATTATTTTATTCTTAGTCATTTGAACTTAATCCCAAAATATTACAATGGCCTTCATTTATAACATCAAGAAAAAAGTACCTAAGTGTTTAAGTAATACTTATTTTGACCACACAATAATGAGAGAAACGGGAAAATAATAACAATTTATAATCAAGTCAACAAAAATATTATAGATAAGTACAAAAACAACTACTCATGACTTGTATAAAACATGAGAGGTGTTTTTATACGGTCAGTCGTTCATGGGTATCCACGCTGTCCTGTTCAACAAGTTTTAATGAAAATAAAAGATAATGGTAGAACATAATCGTTTACGTTTCCCGTTTGATTTCAAAGAGATTGATCCTGAGGAGAAAGCCGAGACCAAAAGGTTATTCAACTGTAAGTAGACATTTATTGGTTTAATCGATAGCTTTCAATAAAGTTTTATTATGTTGGTATCAACCTTGATTAATGTTGTGTAAGGCCCATGCAAGTGAAAACAAACATAAGCTCGAAATCACGTTGGAAGTCAGGCCCCAGTCGTCACTTAAATGTGCCCCTCGCATTGACTACAACTTCTACAAGGCCAACTATGGCGCTATTTGTTCGGAGCTGGATGCAGTGAGGTGGTCTGAATGTTTTGATGGTCCTTAAACGTTGACCAAATGGTGTCCAACTTTTACAATGAATTAAATCCAATAATTAATGAACATGTACCTAAACGCAGGCCTCGCAATGATCGATATCCCATTTGGTTTACGCGTGATCTAATACGGGTTCTGGGGGAGAAGGGCAGGTTGCGGCATAGGTATCGCAAGTATAATAATCCCCGAGATAAGCTCGAATACCGTTCGGTCAGACGGCAATGTGATAAACTGTTGAGTGATTGTTTTGCTAACTATATGGATACCATCGAAAACAGTCTCAAAACGAGTCCCAAGACTTTCTGGACTTTCATTAAAAATAAAAGATTGACTTCAAACGCGTTACCTCCAGTAATGCACGACAATAACGAAAAGAATTGCTCGAGTGGTCCTGACATTGCTAATTTGTTCGCATCATATTTCGGTTCGGTTTACTCTAGTACGGCTTCTGCAGCATCCTCTGCCAACGACACTTGCCCACCCGCTGATTCGTACAACAGTAGACTCACGTGCCTCATCATAACTGAAAAGGATATCATCTCAAAATTGAAGACGCTAGATGCTAACAAAGGAGCAGGGCCCGATGGGATTCCTCCACTCTTCATCAAAAGATGTGCGTCGCGTTTGTCTTACCCGTTAAAACAAATTTTTAATAAATCACTTACAAGCGGTACCTTCCCTACTGCATGGAAGCGAGCCCGGATAGTTCCAGTCCTAAAGAAGGGAGACAACGACAACGTGAGGAATTATAGACCCATCTCAATACTGTCGTGCTTTTCTAAAGTGTTTGAAAGTATCGTCTGTCCAATACTAACAACGCATACCAAATCTCTGATACGGGCGGAACAGCACGGTTTCCAGGAAAACAAATCTGTTCTTACCAATCTCGTCACATATATCACGCCTATCATAGACAAAATCGATGGGAACCAGCAGGTTGATTCGGTCTATACCGACTTTGCTAGCGCTTTTGACCACAAACCACCAACTCAACCACAAACCACAAACTTGTTGTTGTTGTTTTTGTCAACCACAAACTTTTAATAAGTAAGCTGCATAGTCAGTTCGGTGTTTGTGGATCAATGCTGAGTTGGTTTGAATCGTACCTCGAATATCGGGAGCAGGTAGTGGTCTTGGCTGGATATGAGTCCAACAAATACTTTGCCACAGCCGGAGTACCTCAGGGGTCGCACCTGGGCCCAATACTGTTCTTACTCTTTGTTTACGAATATCGTTAACAAAGAGTAAGAACGAAATCCACCACTGCCGGTGCTCCCTGTTTGCTGACGATATGAAAATCTCGCGGCAAATCAGTTCATTAGATGACGTAAACTTAATACAGGCTGACTTGGACTGAGTTTCTGCATGGTGTCGCGTCAATAAAATGAAGCTGAATGCCTCAAAATGCCAGCATATACGTTTCACACGAAAAAGAAAAACTATCAAAACGGCAGTCCACATAGACAATGAGGAAATCGGTGTTGTAACGGAAGTTAGGGACTTAGGAGTGATTCTGGACTCCGGACTGAATTTTATCTCTCACTACAGCAGCATTATAAAAAAGGGAGCAAAAATGTTGGGTTTTATCAAACGCACCACCAAAGACTTCAGGCATACTACCTCACGCATAATGTTATTCAATGCTTTGGTTCGGAGTGTGCTTGAATTCGGCAGTGTCGTCTGGAATCCACATTATGCACTAGGCATCTGGGTTTTGTCACTCCTGGTGTCAGCATGAGGTGTTCGTACGATGAGAGGCTGTCTCGTTTCGGACTTCATACCCTGCTGCATCGCAGACGTATGCTGGACTTGCTCTTTTTGCAAAAAATTGTACGATGCCACGCGTTATGCGAAAACCTGTTAGAACGTGTCGCAATATGCGTCCCTAAAATAAACGCGCGAAGAAAATGTAGCGACTTGTTTAATGTCCCCCGATATAGAACAAATCTAGGGTTGAATTCCCCAATTGCAAGGCTGCCATCAACTTATAACGCTTGGTGCAACATGCTTGACCTGGATATTTTTCATGACCACCCCACTCGGCTCAGATAAAAGTTGTTGGAAGGGAAAGGGAAACCTAAACCTAAACAAAATTGTAATTAGTGTTGTATTTGTTGTGCATTCTCATATTTCGTCATCATTGTACATAATTTTACTATATATTTTTTGTCACATTATTTTATTATATCCAATGTTAATGAATTAATTCTCAATTATTATTGACTAGATTTAAATCTTATTATTGTATTTTTTTGACATCTTATATTCAATTTATTGTTATTGTATCTGGTTGTTCACTTCGTAATTTAGAACAATAATTTTCATAATGTAAGTTTTATTTGTACGCGAATGTTGTGCACGTCTGTTATTGACACTAACACTAGAATAAGACCTTTGCAATGTTAATTAACCATGTTTGTGTTTGTGTTGTTGATGTGCCTTAAATAAATAAATAAATAATCACAGCTCGAAAAGGTATTGTAAACATAGGATTCCATCTTTTCTGAGGGGTTGGGCAGAGATGCTCTTAGGTCCGTATTCCAGAAGGAAACTCAAGCATTGATCTCTGTTTAAACATTACTTAAAACTAGTTTCAACAAATCAAAAGGCTTCAATCGAGTCTTATGTAGAGCTAGAGTTTTGAGTGCCGTTCTGTAATATGAACTTTAGAGGGTGACATTTTTTGCATCAACCGGGTACTATCCAGCCGGGCTGCCCCTAAGGTTTAGAATTTTTTCTTGACTTTATTTATACAATAAATTTTAATTAGCTAAATACGAACTTTAAAGTGCTCTTAAACACTGAGTGTGTGTGTAGTGTGATTTAAGTAATTTGAATATTTTCTTTTAGACCAAAAGATCGATTGGATCCGGGTGGGTCCAAAGGGCTATGTTATGCCTAGGGCATTCACAGAACAAGCCGAGAACATCTATAACCTACCTATAAGGCCTAGTGATGTGTATGTGGCCAGCTACCAACGAGCAGGTACGTTGAACCTTATCTTATACGAAGGTTTTTATAGTGGACCTAGGTACGGACGACAGAGGTCAAGCTACCCTAAACTGTCAGATATTCCCAATAACCTTGAGCCTTAATTCTTTAAAGATAGTTGTAAATCTAATAAGAAAATCTGACAGATTGTAGTAGCTTGATGTGTTGTCGTCTGTACAACTAAGTAGGTACCTGAGGAACTGGGGAACCCATAAAACGAATATTATAGTGGAAAACTTTGACAAATTAATATTAATGTAGGTATATATAGTATACATATAAGAAGTAAATCATTGTATACTTATATATAGTATATTCATCGTATACTTTAATATGATTGAACCAAACAGTGCATCTTCTCCTCTCTGTTTAAATGAGAAAAGGACAGAAGGTAAACAATAGTTTTAACCTAACTCAACAAGAACCATATTGCGAGGGGAATAAAAATTACTGTCATTTTCACAGAGCCTTATAATAACGAGAATAAAGACCGCTTTTGTTAATAATGTTATGCAAGATCATAGGTAAAATAACTGTGAAAAGGCTGCAGTAGTCCCCTTATGACTCCGGCAGGCAAGCGCAGCGCAAATGAAAATTGAATTATCAGAATCGCACTGTCGCCCGTCGCGTCGGGTTTGGTTGCGGAATCCTTTACATGACATTGGCCATTTTTGTAGATTAGCTATTTATAGATATGAAAACTGCGTCTTTGTATGCACCTTGCAATTTTAATCAATTATGATTACAACGACAGCCCACTTCACCCATGCAATAGAAAACATAAATGAACTTAAGAAAAAAAAAAAAATAATAGCCCTGATTCTTATTTTCACCAATTAAGCTTAAATTAAGTGCATTTTTCTCTCTATTTTCATTCTCTAAATTATCTACGGAGTATCTTAATTTGACTAAACCTACTTCTGTCTTTTTTCTTAATAAAGTAAAAAAAACTCACTAAACTTAAATTTTTAGTTTTTATCATTATTATTTTTTATGTACACTCTTGCTTCTCTAATTCAATTTTGACATTGGCAAAAATAGTGGACGTTGGCCTCACTTGCCATGAATAAAAATAGAATAGAATAATTATGGGAATTCATTAAAATGCTGCGATATTGCTTTTGATTTTGTGAATCGTTATTATTCTATTTGTGTAATAAATAGCTAATACGTGTTTTAAATAGGTAAAATAGTTAATACCTATGAGAAATGAATAAATTTTGAGCACCAAAAGTAAAGGGTTTGTAGTAAGTAGGCAGGTATTATTAGTACAAAGATGCGTAAGTAAGCGTAAACACAGAATCTTTGACCAATATAACCGTAACACCTGGTTAAATGTCGATAGAATTATGTTTGACCTTCTAAATGAAATCGTCGACAGGAAAATTGAAAATTGAAATTTTATAATACAACATTTGCCTTGAAAATAACGCAATATTGACCAGAAACATCAGCACTCTGACCGAGGCATTCGAGAGTAAAATTTGTAAAATTTTGACGTGTGAAAACTGTTTTATTTTTGGGTTAACAGTTTGTATAAATAGCTAGCTCATAGGTATTTAACACTTTTTTTGGTAGGTATTTAAGTTAATACGTATGTAACGTATTGAACTAAATACCTACCTTCCTAAAAAAAGTTAACATTATTATAATACATGACGTAGTTTTAAACACGATAAGCGAGCGAAGTCCGAGTCTTGCCTTCCAAGGGCACGCGGAATGGGATGGCGAGTATGGCGACATGTTTACCAGAGTTCATTCACCCTAGCCCAAGAAATAATAATATTAAATATTTTTTCATCACACATTCTCGTAAACAGTGTTAATAAACGCAAGTAAAGTAGGCGGATGTCCGTATTGTACCCCTCGGCTTGCAAAATTTCATTGTGAGCCCAAGGGCGTGAAATGTATTTTTTAAAGATATATTTCAAGAAGATTCAATCAATCAATCAATACATAGTATAAAACAAAGTCGCTTTCGCTGTATGTCCGTATGTAGGTATGCTTAGATCTTTTAAACTACGCAACGGATTTTGACGCGGTTTTTTTTAATAGATAGAGTGTTAATTTAAGGAAGGTTTGTATGTATAATAAATGCATAATATAGTAGAAGAAGCTTGCGGCGGAAAGCTAGTATCATATAAAAACGAAGTAAGTTTTCCTAGCGGATTTTCGAATTTCATTAACTTCATTCAAAATATGTAGAAGGCACTAGAAACCAGTTACACATTCATTAATTCAAATTTAGAATGAAAAAATGCTAATATTTTGCTGCATAAATTTTTTTTCTCGTGCCTTTTAATATTTTAAAATATTCGGGGCCGCCCGCGCAATTAAATCAATCAGAGCGGTCCGTCTTTTTCCGCCATCATTATTTTCATAAGCCATTCTTTAGTTGTTTACGTACTTGATGAAAATATATTTAAACTGTCATTTTTATTTATAGTTTACTCGCAAATGTGATGAAAACATTGTGTTTGCCTGGCGGAATAGACACTGACAATCTCGACTACATACCTCGGCTTCGCCTCGGGCTTTGCAGTAGTCACTGATTGAAATGTCTTACATCCCGCCCTAGAAAACAATGAACTATTTAATTACACTATTCAAAATCTTTTTAAGCTATTGCATAGCTTCTATCGCGGGCCTCTTGAGCGCGGGACCGAATCCAGAAATTCTGCAACGAAAACTCACGCTCCCCAATTCGACGGGCATGGAGGTGTGGATTGAAGTTTTATGTTTGTTTGCGGATAACTTCGCCTAAAATTTGGTACTTCGATGAATTTTGGGTATTTCGACATGGGTAAAAAACCTCATCATGACGTAGGGTTTTTGGGGGTGCTAATCACGAAATGACGTCATTTTTGAAATTCACGATGACACCAATTTTATGATATTTTGACATGGGTGTCGTGAAAGTGGTTTTCGGGGGGTGCTAATCACGAAAATGACGTCATTTTTGAAATCCAAGATGGCCGACACCAATTTTGTGATATTTGACATGGGTGTCGTGAGAGGGGTTTTCGGGGGTGCTGATAGCGAAAATGACGTCATTTTTGAAATCCAAGATGGCCGACACCAATTTTATGATATTTTGACATGGGTGTCGCGACAGGGGTTTTCGGGGGTGCTGATCACGAAAATGACGTCATTTTTTAAATCCAAAATGGCCGACACCAATTTTATGATATTTTGACACGGGTGTCGTGAAGGGGGTTTTCGGGGGTGCTCATAACGAAAATGACGTCATTTTTGAAATCCAAGATGGCCGACTCCAATTTTATGATATTTTGATATGGGTGTCGTGAAAGTGGTTTTTGGGGGGTGCTGATCACGAAAATGACGTCATTTTTGAAATCTAAGATAGCCGACATCAATTTTATGATAATTTGACATGGGTGTCGTTCACGTATAGTACTATGCGTTTTTCTGTACAAAATTTGCTACTTGCGAACATCTATACTAATATATAAAGCTGAAGAGTTTGTTTGTTTGTTTGAACGGAAGAACTACGGATCCGACTTGAAAAATTCTTTTTGCGTTGGATAGCCTATTAATCCAGAAAGGCTTAAGGCTATAAAATATCACGCTGCGACTAATAGGAGCAGAGCATAACTAACTCCACTGGCGGCCGCTAGTATAAAATATAAATAATTATAATTGCATAAGTTGATAAAAAATGCTATGCAATAGCTTTACCGCGGCAGTCCCCGAGTGCCACACGTTTTGTTTTACTATGTTTATTACCTAGTCTATAGAATAAGTGAGCTGTCGTAACAACGCGTCATACTGATGTCACACGAATTTTACATCTCGCAAGCAGAGTTTACCGTGCAATTAGCATACATGAAGAACTTCCCAACATCAACCGTTGGGCAAGTGCCCACCAGACATTACACCAGTCTGGTCGGATTATCCTCCCTTTTCTATAGCGAAAATATAATAAAGATGAAAATATTGTTTGGATGAGTAAAATACACATTTGTTAGTTATCTACTGTGTTCTTCGACAGGCACTACATGGACTCAGGAGCTAGTATGGCTGCTAGCAAATAACTTCGATTATGAGACGGCGTTAGCCGTCCCACTCACTCATAGATATCCCTTTCTGGAGTAAGTATTGTCTTCATGATAATATTCAAGATTCGATTTGTCCTGATGTACAGACGACAGCACATCAAGCTACTACAATCTGTCAGATTTCTTTAAGTATTACATTTTCCACTTTATCTCTAGAGCATTAAGGTTCAAGGTTGATTGGGAATATCTGACAGTTTAGGGTAGCTTCACCTGCTGTCGTCCGTACATAAGTGTAAATAACCTGTCTCGGTTTTTTCCTGACGTTCAATGGTACCTACTGCTGATAAGGTATATACTGGGCATGTGTATAAGTACCCTAAGTAATAGATGTTAAAAACAGGTGTTCTTACAACATAATTGTGCATTAAATTACTAAACAAAAACACAATCATTTAATACTTAGACACACTGCGGATGACAACCCATTAAGGGCTCAATCGCTTAACGTGCTTTTTAAGGCACAGAAAAGGTTTGATGGTCACCCATCCGGGAATCAACCGCAACACGGATGTAGTGTTTGTATCTCCTAAAAGGTACATACTAACATTGTCTCATGTACACTGTAGTCGAAGTATAGCTGTCAATCTAGCAGTCTGTTAATGACACTGGTCAAGATTGGACGTGTGCTGCTTGCGTAGAGTGTAGTGAGCCAGTGAATTTCAGGTGTTACTGTAAGGACAAGGGTCCTTAGTAATGTAATATACTTATGTAATATACTTAGTAGCTAGGTACGACAAAAAACTATTGACATATTATCGGTTTCAGAATTTACACGTTGTACACTGAATGGAGGAAAGACCGCCTGAAAAACATCGACCAGATAGAAAGCATAGAGAAAAAAGAAAAGCTTCTAAAAGTGCTGGAGGTAATGGCACAGCCAGTGACGGAGAAGCTGGAAGCGATGCCATCCCCCCGGTTCGTTAAGACGCACCTTCCGATGAGCTTCCTCCCACCTAATTTGGTGGATACGGCCAAGACTATATACATAGCGAGAGATGCTAGGGACCTCGCTGTCTCGGCATACCACCATGCCAAACTTTTCGTAATATTTGACTTTGCAGGTGAATTTAAAGATTTCTGGAAGTTATTCATGAAGAGTCGATGTAAGTATGTTTATTTCATAAACACTAAAAGAATTATATACAGTATTTAACACCTATTCAGAATATAGTAATAATGTTGTGAATATGTATGTGAGTGTTAAGAGGGAACTCTAGTGGTGCTTTCTCTATACAAACGTATTCCGCTGTTTTCTTCGTGGATAATGCTTTTAGAGCAAATATATTTTTTTATACAATTTTACACCTTGATTATACGTGCTTCTATTATTTGATTTTATCCGAAACTTAATTAATAAAAGAAATACGATACTTCAAAATCGCCAATTCCCAAAAGCGAAAAATAGCCAATTTTTAACCGTGATGTTCAGATGACTATTAGAAAAACGTGATAAGTTTTTGCCAAAACAGAGAGACTTTTCCTCTAAATTTTGATATAAAAATAATTAAGATCAGTCGTGTTTTGAAAAAGAAAACAGCGGAATACGAAACATCAACGTTCTTGTAGGTAAAATCAAAAAAGGTAAAAGCCTGAGCTGTACCTGTCCTTTTCGCACTTTACCGGGAGAGGTTGGAAGCAGCGCGACGGCAATAGTTTCTTTAAATACCTATTTTCCAAATTCCTCGGCACTGGAGTCCCCTCTTAAATATTGTACAGACGACAGCACAACAAAGCTACTACAATCTGTCAGATTTTCTTGTTAGATTTTCAACTTTATTTCTAAAGCATGCCAAGGCTCAAGGTTGATTGGGAACATCTGGCAGTTTGGGGTAGCTTGACCTGCTGTTGTCGTACTACCTACAATATTAGCACCTAGTAAAGAGTTTTGTGGAAATCAATTGTCACCGTATTGTTATTAATGTTTTGAGTATAAATTTCGATGACTATAAGAGGTAAGACCAAAGTAACAAAGATACGACTGCGTGAATGATGATAGGGTTAGAAAGAGGCGGACTGCCGAGAAGATATGTTGTGTAAAACCACAATTATATTGGGACATGGGCAAGTGTCTATACGATGCGACTTAAATAAATACAAAAACAAAAGGACACTTAGGTGTCGAAGTACTTACGGTATGTAAGTATCAACATACGTAAGTGTCGACATACATAATAAGATCCTGGAGTTTTATTCGGATGGAGTCACTTTGTTGTTTTAATGATTTTGTTTTAGTTTTACTGACACCATATTTCGAGCATGTCAAAGAAGCTTGGAACATGAGACATCATCCAAATATGCTGTTTTTATTCTATGAAGATCTTGCAAAGGTAAGGTTTACATTAGATACGCTGCACCGTTTTTTTACGTTACGGCGTATACATAGTAGAAAAAACATATCTGCGATCAAACTTCTATCGTGATAATAACGCTGACGTCCGTGTAGGTTGCCAGGATTACAAGTTACCAGGGATTTTGCGGATGCCGACTTTTTTACATCCACAGATACGCGGAATTTTGAAGGCTCACTTCCGCGGATGCAAATGCGGTTGAGGATGTTTAAGTTATTTATCAATGAAGTTTATAGTAGCTTTTATTGCATATTTTTCAATACAATTAATAAATCATGGTCATATTTGGTTCAAAATAATTCCATATATTACTTTGGGTCGGTCGTAATCGTGACACTATTAATTGACTAAGTATTTAGATAATCCATTAATAACGGAAACCACATGTACATGTGGTTTCCTTGGTTATAGGAATAATTAAGAATTTTGTTATAAAACGATATGGAATTTACCTAGTGTTTTTAATAAGCTGAAGCTGAGGTGTTTTTGTAAGCTGAGCCTAGGCTTATATAATTAGTCTAACCAACCATAAACTGTTATTTACACCACACACAAGCATCATTCTCGCACCAACACGATAAGTAATACACAGTGCAAACAAACACATATACCCATTCAATGCTTTTTTTTTTGTTTGTGATGGGAAATCATCAAACGACCTCTCCCTCTCTGGGCAGAGCAGAAGGGCGTGTCAGAATTTTACTGACTAAAACCCACCAATGTTTCTTCACTTGCCTATGCGCCAGGGCCACGGTTTCTTTATTAACCAACCCGCAACCCTGATCCAGGAGGCATCGGTCTTCGAGGACCCCGTCACGATGTGCTCACATCTCTTTGAGGCGAGCGTTAAACACAACGCGCCATGGACTCGGGCCTGGTCCTTACAGGAGCGGGCGGTAAGCTGCCCACTGCTCACCGCCCGCAAGCCCGCGACTACGGTGGTTGGGCGTCCGATGTCAGTCTTTTGCGATGGCTAGTGGTGTGAGGGCACTGGGATTCCCGCTGCGGCACGCGTTCCGAATCTTCCTTTGCCAGCATCACTGCTTCGCGGAAGGAGGTGGCGGCCTGCCATGCACTCTCACTCCGGACCAAGGCTTGGATCAGGGTCAGACGCGAGAGATCGCCGCCGATCGCCGCTCCCAGGATGCGGCGGTGCTCTACCTAATCCGGACAGACCTCCACCGTATGCTCCACCGTGTCCTCAGGGCGATCCACACAATGGTGACACCCTGGTGTTTCCTACTGTCATATACGGAACAGGAACCTCCCGAAACAACCGTGTCCGGTTAGGACCTGCGTCAGGCGGAAGGTGAGGGCGCCGTGGCGCCTCTCTAGCCACTCCTCAAAGAGGGGACTTACCGCCGCTATTGTGCCATGCCCAGCACTGGGTTGCTACAATCGTACTCGCCGAAGCTCAGTCCGCCGTACCCCGGTTAATTTTATTTTATTTTTTCATTTTAAGGAAACTTACAGCTAGCATTTATACAGGTAGAAGATAATTATTGAAAGAAGGCCAATTAAAAGTTTCCACAGACAATATTAGGTTAGCACAAGAGAAAGTAACAGGTACAGCACAGGAAAAATGTTGTTTTGTTGTTTGTTGGTGTTATAGTGATTAACAATGAAGTTATCACAAATATTTTTTTATAGTTTACGAACACTGGTGAGAATAAATCGAGATCATTAACCCTCTGACACAACAAATTATACCTATGCTCTTATTTTATATATAAGAGTTTTGTCGGTATACACATCGCACAGAGGGAACATACAGAGGCTGATGATTCCTTACAGTGAAGAATGGAACACGCAGCCCAATTTTGCTCAACAATTCAGA
This sequence comes from Sesamia nonagrioides, assembly GCA_017933935.1. Taxonomy (NCBI): domain Eukaryota; kingdom Metazoa; phylum Arthropoda; class Insecta; order Lepidoptera; family Noctuidae; genus Sesamia; species Sesamia nonagrioides. The sequence goes on from JADWQK010001677.1 coordinate 54,999, forward strand.
ACAGTCGATTGAGCCATTAGCCATATTCAAATCAAATCATTTATTTCAAATAAACCAGTTACAGGCAATTTTGAATTGTCAGAAGGTCGGTCAGTCAATAAGATGAAGCTAGTCGCCCATTCCAAAGAGTAGGTACCTATGGAGAAGAACGGGCAAGAAACTCCATGGACACTTTTTTAAATTTTTAAGCTATTGTTACAAATATTTGATTACATCATTCATGTTGAAATCAACCGCGTGAGAACGATGCAGAAATATATTGTACGCTGAGAGCGTCCATTATGGAATACACACAAAAATCAATTCAGAAATTAAAATACGCCGTGGCAGCTAAGAGATGACCAGTCCCCTCCGACGGCGTCCGTTCACGAACATGACGTATGGATCAGCATCATTCAGCTCAACCATATCGAAGGGAACCCAATGACCCAAAACACACGCCACCATCAGCGAGACATTTGAGTGAGCATGACATACTCTCAACAGCCAGAGCACAATTAAGTCAATAAAAAAGACTAACCCAACAAATAAATGCCTTACAGCACATTCGTACATTGTGCTCACACGTTTGCCATGCAATTATACAATACTAAGAAATTGAATCTACACAATGCTAAGATAGTTTTGTCCAAGGTTCAGCAGCTCCAACAGTGTTCCCGAATACTAAGTTTAGCTCCTGTGTAGCTGTACAAGTGCCGAACACCTCTGTCAGCGATACAATTCCGTAACGTACAATATGCTTGGCTACATAGTGTGTAATACAGGCTTTGAATTAATAACATAAACAATTACATATTAAAACTACAAGAGGAAAAATCAGAGAACAATCAGTGTATAGAAATCGGACGCAGCTCAAGCCCAAGCCTTTTTGTCCTCAATATAATCCTTCACACTATAAAATGCTTTCTGACACAACTTACGTTTAATGAAGGATTTGAATTTATTCAGGCTCAGATCTTGAACCACCTCTGGAAGTCCATTGTAAAATGTATACATTGGCATCTGAAAGAGCCACCTATTTTCTTGAGCCTTGTTGTAGGTACAATAAATTTGTGCCTGTTCCTAGTATTTATATCATGGACATCACTGTATTTTTTAAACAATTTTATATTTTTATGAGCATACAAAAGATTTTCATTAATATATTGAGACGGCACGGTCAGTTCATTAATCTCTTTAAATTATTCTCTAAGAGAGTGTCTCGGACTTAATTTATAAATTGCACGAACAGCTCGTTTCTGCAAAACAAATATTGTTTGAATTTCGGCGGCATTTCCCCACAACAGAATGCCGTACGACATTACGCTGTGGAAATAGCCACAGTACACTAAACGGGCCGTATTGATCAGAAATACCATGTCGGCAATTTTTCTCCGGTCAATTAGTGGAAGAATGTGAAACTTTCTGCAACGGTTGTTGTAATTAGGCAAATAAGTTCCGGATCTAAACCGAATGCCCCTCGAAAATTTCCTTTGGATACTTTCGATGCGATCGACGTAGGTATCGTAGACAGGATTCCATACTGGTGAGCAGTATTCGAGATGACTACTCACAAAAGCACAGTACAGAATTTTGAGTGGTTAATATTTTTAAAATCCGCTGATATCCTCAAGATAAAACCTTAAACCTAAGGGCTTTAGAAGCTTTTTTAATAATTTTATCAATGTGTCTGTCAAAGAGAAGTTTCGAATCAAAAGTGACTCCCAAATCTGTAATCGTGTTAATTCATGAGGACGAATCTGTTCAGATCATGTTGGAGGCATTCGGCATGTTCATGAGTCCTGATTTCACTTAAAATCTTCATGTCGTCCACAAATAAAAGGACTGTTGAATTCGAGGAACATGAAGACACATCATTTATTTATTTATTAATTATTTCTCTGTTAACATTACAGGTTATTAAGACCCAATGCGATAACAAGGTATTTTAAAACATTACACATTCAGTTATACCTAGAGAAACCAAACACCGTAATAAACTTAATACTTATTAGTTTACTTAAACAAAATAAAAAATAAAATAATAATAACTGAAATAGTAATACTAATCCTTATAATACACTAATTAAAAAATTAAATAAAATTATCATTTTAACATTTATCTATCTCGATAACACAAATTATATAACAAAATCTTTGTGAATCCACTCGGCTGACATGTCAAAATATCTATTTGCTCGTGCACAACATTTATATCTCGAATAGCTTGCGTGACCGCGGCTTTTGCCAGTAAATTCGTCCTAGCCACAGGCACCGCCAACAGAGGCTGACGCCGCCGCCTCCCTACATAGTTGTCTGGTACCCAGAAACTGATTGTTTTTAGGACATCAGGGTTATGTACCAATCCCAATTTATGAAGATGTCGAATAACAAGGGTCCCAAAAGGGACCACCCTGCACAGGGATCGCCCTGTGGAATTCCTGAGGGGGCTGTCATAGTTCTTGATGTACATCCATTAAGGACAACAGTTTGACACCTGTTGGCCACATAAGATGAGAACCACCTGAAGAGATTTCCACTGATACCCATAGCCAGCAGTTTGCGCAAATGTATAGGATGATCCAAACGATCAAAACACTTGCTGTAATCTGTGTAAATTACATCTACTTGTGAGTGGTGGGCCATAAATTCAGTCAAGTAGTCGCTACAAAGAATTAGGTTGGTGGTTGTGGACCGACCTCGCAGGAAACCATCACCAACCAATGCTTCAATGCTTCATTCAATGCTTCCATTGATCATTGTCACGTGCGAACGGTGGTCACTGTCAGGTGCTATTCGTCGGCACCGTCTAATTTCTTTTTTGTCGCAACTTGTATGACATTCGCCTCCGTACGGAAATTCGCCTTGATTATTGTGGATGCGGATGGAGATGTCAAAATCTATGGGGAAGCTCCGCATTAGCGGATGCAAATATTCGTAACATCCCTCGTAGCACGGAATAGATAATGTGTTTTATCTGTTCTTTGCCTGGTACCTACACACGGCGAATAAACCGTTGGTTTTTCCGGTGAGACCAAAACTAAAAAACAAAAATGAATTGAACTGCAAAAGTGAATGTATTTTTGACAAGTTTTTTATAACCTGCAATGTATGCATGTTCGGCTGAGATCTTGCAAATCAACATTTGAAGCAGATAGATACCTTTAACCGATTGTGCTGAAATTTTCCATTCACATTCAGTTAGGATGACAATGCATGGTTAACTGGAATACAAAGAATAGTGGATCAATTGTTTTAAATTCGTTGTTACGATATGAAACCCATATCGTAATAACGAATTTAGTAAAAGGTCTTGCTGAAAATAAGTCAAAAATTAACCTATATAAGAGTTAGAAACGATGATGGGTTGAATGAGATGATCAAACTGAGAAAGAAACATGTCAAAAAGTAAAAAATAAACTAATGACGAAACACCCTTTTAAAAACAAGCTTTTATTTAATTAAATGCGTTAAAAAGAAAACATAAACTTTATAAAAACTTTGACTTTTTATTTTATTTCTTTTTGCCAGGACTTACAAGCAGTTATACGTCGCGTGGCTGACTTTTTAGGTAAAGAGGTGACAGAGGATCAAATGGTTCGCCTATGTGACCACCTCAGCTTTGAGAACTTCAAGAAGAACAAGTCTGTGAACTTCGAGGATATGAGAGAGTTCGGCATCTGCTTGCCCAATGAAACTTTTATCAGAAAAGGTAAAATATATTTTGAAGGCTCGATGCAGTTATGTTCGCTTCTTAATTGAAATAATTAATAGGTACACATGATATGAATAGGAATAAACCGAAAATTGGTACTTAGAATAAAGCCCTATCAAGGGTGGCTCGTTCGTTAAGAATAATATTTTAAGCCACATTTGAAGAAGACTTAGACCACTCAATTTGTTAAGTATTCTTGTCAAAGGGCCATTTCAGACTCCAATCTAAATGACTTTTACATGTTCTAACCAAGAACATGTTTGGCTTTAAAAGAGACTGTGACCTCTTAGACCTCCATCCTTACTTTTCAGAGTCGTCCCAAAAAGAAAAAAAAAACGTTTGACGTGATTAAGTGTTTGCAAAATGCCGAAGCTTTTCTAGGCAATCCCGTGCTCTGTAGTAAACACTTCTGGACACTTCGTTTGAAAGAAAGAAAAAGTTTTTATTAGGTATCACAGGAATATTAGAAACAAAACTAAACACACTCATAGAAATATAAAACAAAAGTAAAAATAAAATAAAAACAGAAATTCATGCACGAAGCCAAAAGGCTATTTCACCGTGATACTGCAACATTTAATTCCGGTACTCCAAAACGAAGCATCTAACGGATCTCTTGAATTAATTTGTTTTTAAGACCACGATGATTTTTCCAATTTGTGAATGCTTTTTAATTACATGCACGGAACACTTACTTGTCATTATTAAAATACAAACAATTACTACATTTGTACTAAAGTAATTATGTAGGAGATGGAAAATTGGAAACATGTACACACAATGTAGAGAGATAACCACAACACTGCCAATACTAACGCATGACTATGTTGGAATTGCCAAATTATTTAATTCTAACTCAAACATATTTTGATATAAGTTGTATGATATAAAAATTTATCATGAGATTTACTTTTATAAATAAGGCTATTCGATAATTTGTTGTGAACATTTTTATCTTTGAAACTATGTATGTATCTACTAAATATCTAAGAGTACTTTAATCTCCAAATTAAAGTACTCTTAGATATAGATATTTACATATGTAGTTTGTTTTTGCTCGAAAAAAAGGTTTTCTATTTAGAAAATAAATAGCAGTGATGGTCTGACTATGGGTTTTATTAATCTTTGATTAGCTACAGTGCCTAGACTATTGGATATATTTCATTGAATTTTTCTAAACAGCCCGAGAACCTCATTTGATATGAGCACACAACTGTTAATTGTCATATCCACCGTGTATTTTACATGGACCCTATAGATGTCTTCTTGAACATAATTTTTTTCTCAGGCAAAACTAACGCTTGGCGCGACTATTTCGACGAGGAGATGACTCGAGAAGCCGAGCGTTGGATCGAGGACAACTTGCTAGATACTGACCTGCGCTTCCCAAAATAAGTTATAATATATATCTTAATGATAATGAAAATAAAAAAATAATAAAGAAATAGTCAAATTCAGTGTGTTCATTTACTTCTACTGTTATGCTAGCTTATTAGCAATGTTTAAAGACCAAATTACTGACATTGGCGCCGATTCTGTTGTTCACAAACTAAATTAATTTTAAGTTAAGTGCATCTCTTTCTTTCCATTTCGTTTAGAAAAGGATAGAAGATAGCAATTTAGTTTAATCCGTTCAAATTAAGATACTCCATGGACAGTTTAGACGCGATTTTAAACATGGCGACTAAAAATACGCCTGTTTAAGTCAGAAGTGCACTAATTTGACAGGTCTAAATTGACATTTTATCTTCTATCCTTTTCGTAATGAAATAGAAAGAAAAAGATGCAATGAAGTTAAATTTAATTTAGTTTGTGAAGAAGGGAATCGGGGCCATTGTACCTAACCAACCTCCAAATTAGAAACTTACCGTCAGGTACTCTTTTAGGTAAATGAAACCCTTCTAGAATAATTTCGTTGGCCGATCGTCCGTCAGTGGAGGTAACAAAATTTTTCAAAAATTATGATAGCATTTTTGAAAGTTTTATGCATAGTTTAGAATTTTTTAGAACAGTTTATTAACGAGAAGTGTATCATATGTAGCGGTTTTAACATTGACATATTTGTTGACAATAAGAAATCTGCTGGTTTTTTCTAGCATTGTGACTTGTTATAATTTTCGGTATCTGATGAATGCCCTACGTTTATTCGGAACAACGCACATTCTTGTGTAGACAACATAATTACAAATATCGCTGATGATGACATAAATCTGCCCCCTAATCGGTGAACACATTTTTGTCAAATGATTGCGACTAGTTGGTATCAGTTGGATTCGTTCGGACCGGCCATTGGTCCATTCGGTCCAAACGATCCCAACTAGTCGCAATCATTTGACAAAAACTTGTTCGCTGATTCGGGGGCAGTGCTTGCTCACAATGGCCTGGCAGATGGTCATGGTGGATCATTTCGCAGTGTACCTCTTGAGAAAATAAACAAAAAATCCATTAAATCTGATCAAACTAAATTAGTTAAATAAATAATTTATAATGATAAAAATAGCGTCGCTTTCATGAATTAGATTATTAATATTAATTGGTTTAATTTAGAAATAAATGGTTTTATAAATTGTCTTGGTGAAACATCTCAGGATTGTTATCGAAAGGAGATATTGGATTAAACACATTTAAAAATACTATTAAAGATACATATTATGATATTTCAGACATAAGGTCAAGGACAAGACACAAAAAACACACAGGACAAGGACAGAAAAAAATTGTATACATCCTGTCCTTTATGTTACTCAAAATGGCAATGATTTCAACGTTTATCTTATTCCTTCTGCGAAGTAGTGATGCTGGCAAAAGAGAAGGCTGAGTACGTGAGGGAGCGAAAATATCAGCGTCCTCACGCCCCTAACCGCCGCAAGAGACTCCCTCATCGGGAGACAACATCAAACTCCCGGCGTGGGCTTACAGGCACAAGCCAGCAAGGAAAGCAAGGTAAGCACTAGGCCCGGTTTGATACAGAGCGTTGTTCCACGCGCGCTTCAAAAAGAGGTCAGCATATCGTGACTGGGTCCACGAAGACCGATACCGAAGGTTATTTGAAAGAGATACCGCAAGTAGGCAAGTGAAGGAACACGGGTGGGCTTATTCAGCAAAAGTCTGACACGCCCGTCCGCTCCGCTCAGAGCGGGAGAGGTTATTTGCAAATGCCAAATGTGTGGGACAGAATGCAGTAACGATCTTCGCAGGTTTGGCTGGTAGCAGCTGGATGAATGTTCCAGAAGAGCGAGTTGAATGGCGTGCAATATGAGAGAGGCCAATGTCCAGCTGAGGATTGTTAAAGGGTGGTGATGATGATGTGGGACAAAATCGAACTTCTGGTTCGTATTGGAAAATTCTTTTTTTTTCACTATTCAATAGAATAGAGCATTTGCCGAGTAAGATATTACTCGGCTATATAACATCACGCTGCGACCAAGAGGAACGAGGAATCAGTGGAAAATGTGGAAAAAGCGGTGATAATTATTCATCTTTGAGGGCTTCCGTTGCGAGCGCTGCATAAACGGTTCAAGTCCCCCGAAAATTGGATATACATTTAACTTCTCTATACAAACGTATTCCGCTGTTGTCTCCGTGGATAACGCTTTTAGAGCATTTTTCTACAATTTCATACATTGATTATACGTACCCCTGTCATTTGATTTTTTCCAAAACTTCATTAATAAAAGAAATATGATGTTTCAAAATCTTGAAATCATGATATTCAGAAGACTATTAGTGAGCTATTAGACAAAAGTAAACTTTATCTATGTATGTTTTTGCTCAATAAAGTAATAATTATTATTAATGTGATAAGTTTTAGACACAAAAAGAAAATAATAGAAGCATAGCTATACTTTTCCTCTAAGTGTTAATATAAACATAGTTGAGATCTGTCGTGTTTTGAAAAAGAAAACGGCGGAATACCAAACAGCGGAATACAAAACGTCTTTTGGTCATCGTTTTTGTAGGTAACATTACCTACAACCTACATAAACGATGACCAAAAGACGTTTTGTATTCCATTGTTTTCTTGCAGCCTGAGCTGCAACTGTCCCTATCGCACTTTACGGGGAGAGGTTGGAAGCGGTGCGACGGCAATAGTTTCTTCACCTATTTTTCCAATTTTTCGGCACTAGGCACTTCGGCACTACGACCGCGGTTATGAGGGGACTCCCTCATAACCGCGGTCGTAATAACGAAAATTCACACGAGTGAAGTCGCGGGCAATAGCTATATAATACTTTTAGTATGCTCGAAACTACGCACTTGAAGCAGAGCTGTTAATTGGTTATCATAAAATTAAGATGCGTACATCATATTAGTATTAATTAAATTAAATGTAGATGATAAGATTAATTACTAACTTCGTTATCTACAGATATTTGCTGGTGGTAGGATAACACTTAAGTAACTGTATAAAGATATTTTAAAGATCCAGCTTTGTGAGTCTTTACACATATATATTTCATATGTGGAGGTGTTATGTCCAATACCAACGGAGAAAAATAAAGTAGGTATTGCTGTTCCCCTATGAATACGAGGAGATCAAGCCTGAGGAAGAAGAACTAAGTGAGTTATTTGTATTTTTCCGTCAAGTTTCCTGAATCCAAGATGCTGAAAATAAATAAGTAGATAGACAACTAGTAGTAGAGTTATTGTAGAGGAAGGTTTATATGTATAACTAGCTGACCCGGCAAACTTTGTTCCGCCTTAAAGGCAATATCACATGATCACATTTTTTTTACTTTTTAAATTAGGATAATCCATACTAATATTATAAATGCGAAAGTAACTCTGTCTGTCTGTTACGCTTTCCCGCTTAAACCTCTCAACCGAATTTGATGAAATTTGGCACAGACAATCTTTAGACCCTGAGAAAGACATAGGCTACCTTTTATTGAAAAAAAAATTATATTCCCGAGGGAAATTTAAAAAGCGCGATATAACCGAATTCCACGCGGGCGGAAAGCTAGTTGTAAATAAAAAAACCGGCCAAATGCAAGTCGGACTCGCACACCGAGGGTTCCGCCGTACAAACGTAGCGGTTTACAATTTATGACGTACTAGCTTTCCGCCAGCGGCTTTGCCCGCGTGGAGTTCGGTTATATCGCGCTGTTTAAATTCCCCTCGGGAACGTCAAATTTCTCCTGGATAAAAGGTAGCCTATGTTCTTTCTCAGGGTCTAAAGATTGTCTATGCCAAATTTCATCAAAATCGGTTGAGAGGTTTAGGCGGGAAAGCGTAACAGACAGACAGAGTTATTTTCGCATTTATAATATTAGCAATGATTTAGAATTTTTCACAGTTTAGAGGCAATTAGATTTAAGAAGTGTTTGATATGAATTTCAACTTTAATATCTCTACGCGTTCATGTGAAAAAGGGTAGGTAGTAAGTTAATAATTATTAAAAAAATATTTCATGTCATGTAAGAAAAAATAATATTTTAATATTTTATGTAACTTCAAATTTATCATTTTCACAATTTTTCCTATATCTGTCTGTACTATAATATAACGTTGCTTCGTGCCGAATTTCAAGATTTTGAGTTCACGGGAAGTACCTTGTAGGCAAAGAGATATAAGATATATAGAGAGGGCATGTATCAAAATGGCATAGAAAAACTGTGATCCCATGGCTCAGTTCCGCCATCTAGTACAATATAGCAAAATTAGATCGACAATTGGAGACATCAAATAGTAAAAATGAAATAAGTTTATATAAAATATATTCAGCTATTACCCGGTAGGTGGCCAGTGTGGTCTATGTTGCCACATCCGATTTAATACCCTAGTATAGTTCAAATCGGGTAAATAAATATTGAAAAGTAAACAAATTAAGTGAAACTTGTCTTGTACAAACAAAACTGTTTTAGAATTTTATTCGCTACTATTCATTTACCGTGACACCGTCTATTGGCATTTTAGATGTTTTATGCTTACGAATTATTTTAACGCTCAGTTTATTGCGATTTTTGAGCGTAACAGACCTTTTAGGCCATAAAGCGCATTTTATTTTGCAATTTTCGTTTGCATTTCGTTTTTAGCAAAATTATTCTTTTTACACGTTTGTTTGCAAATATTTTTAAATAGCAATGCAAAAAACTGTGGTAGGGTTTGTATCATTTCGATATAAAGTTATCGATAATATTTAAAGAAGTTACTACGACGATGTTTTGTCGCATTATGGTAGCTTGAAACAAAAAATTAGGAAGCAGAATAATGATGGGTAATTTTAAGTTTACAAGTTTCTTATTTATATAATTCTTTTAATATAATAGGCGTTAAAGTTTAAAATTGCCGATTAGTACTGAAAATCTAAATAATTGCTTATTTTTTAATTTTTAAATAATTCATTTATAATCAATATATAGGGAGGTCATTTATGCCTTTGTGATAGAACTCTGAGGATCTAGACTGCACAAACTGTGTGAAAGCAGAACTGCCTCCTGGGACTTCTTGTCACGTAGATAATTGTCCAAATCACGACAAAAATGGTAGTCTGCTGGAGCAAGACCTTTACCAGATACGTACGCTAATGGCGTACGTATCTGGTCTGTCTTTAAAAACGACAAAAAAATCACGGTTATTGTATGGGAGCCCGCCTTCAGTATTTATTTTATTTTAATTATTTATTTGTAATTTGAATATATAACCAAATATTCTGTGAACATTTTAAGCGTCTATCTGTTTCTCGTTACTCATTTGGAGCAAAAAACGGCAAAAATTCACGTTTTTTGTATGGGAGCCCCCTTAAATATTTTATTATTTTTATTCTTAGTACTTGTTGTTATAGCGGCAACAGAAATACTAACACAATCTCTGGAAATTACAACTGTCTCGCTATTACGGTTTATAATAAATAAAAAATAATAAAAAAATAAAAATTCTTTATTGTCACAAGTTTTTACATACTTTTATGGGCTAACTGTCACCCAAACTAAGCCAAGGCTTGTGTTTTGGGTAACAGCGGTCAGCCGCAGGAAGTAGCGCACCATAATTGCGAAAGAATTATATTAGAAGCTTTATGTGTCGCTGAGGTAGGTTTAGTGTTCTTAAGAATTTTTCTTAATCTAAGTCTATTTCTTACTTAAAACAATCTATCACATGTGTGTCTGTTGTTATGTGTGTAGTGTGAGGGTGTGTGTTTGTATAGTATGAGTGAGTGTGAGGGTTACAATGTAAGTGTAAGTGTTGTTGTTTTTTGGACGTAATGTATGTATTATGCCAGTAAATGTTCCGTCTTCTGATAGTCGAACAATTGAAGCCATTGGGAAACTTTACTTTTGAGTTCATGTCTGTTAAGAGAAGTAATGTTTAATTGCTTGTGAATTGCGTTGTATAGCTTGCAACTTAAAGCCTTGTACTGTCTCCTTGCAAAGACGGTCCTGCATGGTTGTTGAGGGCATACAGGCATTTTGCTGCGTCTGTTGGGATTGGGCAAAGGCACGCTTCGATGCTTCCTGATTATGGCTCTGAGCACAAAGAGTTGGCGAACTGTAAGGACCTTGCATTCTGAATAGAGCTGAGATGTTGGATGTCGGTATGGTTTCCTTGTCATCACTTTCAACACCGCTCTTTGTGCTCTTTCTAAGCTCAGTAGATGCGTTTTTGCGGCCCCTCCCCATACAGTGATGCAATATTGCACAATAGATTGGCAAATGGCAATGTATACAGATTTGAGTTTTTCTATGGTTGCACTGTCTCTAAGTGTTTTAAATACATGCATGAGTCGTCTTACTCTGGAATTAACTGTGCTTATATGGTTGTCCCACCGCAAGCCACTATCCATATGTACTCCTAAATATTTAACCGATTCCGTGCGAGTGATTTCTTGGCAATTGCAATTGGTCGATGTGATACAAGTGTGGGCTTGTAAAGAAAAGCTTCGCGGTGGAGCCTTAGTTTTGTTGATGGAGAAGGGAACATATTGCGTTTTGGAGAGATTTAGGGTTAGTAGGTTGTGAGTCAACCAGTTATTCACCTTGGATAGCGCGAATTCTGCTCTCTCTTTAACTGTTTGCCAGTTCGGACCCCAAACAAATATGGCGGTGTCATCAGCATATGTGAAAATGCTAGTGTAAGGTAGGGACATTGTGCAAAGGTCGTTGATATAATTACATAAAATTATGAGATACAGCCTAGTGACAGACGGACAGACGAACAGAGAAGTCTCATGAATAGGGTTCGTTTTACCTTTTAGGTACGGAATCCTCAAAATCACAAAGTAGCTCGCAATCATTGTACTACATATACGTACAATCAGCTGTAGAAGTCCATTCCCACCTTAAAGACTACTGTCGCCTGCGCTAAACCGGCCACGCACACTAACGCATTATTTTTAATATCGCAGTCTTCATATTTCTTTAAAGTAATGCAAAATTTCGTTACTTCATTTGAAGTTAGCGGCCGCACTTAACAATGGTCTATCATAAGCGAGCGATTGTGGATTCGATCCTTAATAACAACAAATCTTTTTGTTGTTTCATATAATTTAAAATTATGATAACTGATTTGTATTTTAAAATAAAAATGTTTGCAAATAATATTTAAACGAATAGGAAAATTTACTGAATATTAATACCAAAATAGGTTTTTATTATATGTTTTAGTTTACTATAGATGTAATATAATAAATAATATAATGCAATATATTATAAAGTTATATATTATTCGGTATAGATATACTTATACTAATAAATGAAACAAACGTTGAAATGGCACTATTGTAATATTTTATATAAAAGTAATCCTTGACAAACTTATGATATTATTATGGTAAAAAATATAAAAAACGTTTTTGGTTTTTAGATATGAAAGTTATAGTAGGTATTATAATATGTTATCATTAAAGAGGTTATAGCTTAATTATTCATTTTCTTAAAGAAAAGAGGATTGAAGCTTAACCTGAATATTATTACAATCATAAAATAATCTATACTTAGAACACAAAACAGTGCTTATTACATTTACAATTTTTTTGCGTATATAGCATGCCATCCTGCAGTGCCTTTTTTCGGAGTTTGAAGGCATGAGATTATAATCTTCAAGCGCTTTCTTAGTTCAAAAGTAAACGAACTTATTTCTTATCGAATTCCGAAATTATTGTTTTTATAATTTACCAAAAGTAATTTGTATTGAAATTGCAAAAGGCGACATCTGTTAGCCATTAAGCCAACCGAACATATTACTGTCACTTAGCTAAATTACTTTACGAGTTGGTTTAGAGTCCGTTATTACGATATATAATGACATATATTTAAAACACTTTGTAGGACACTTCTGCACTGTGATTGTTATAAATTGTTTTTTTTGTTTAGCTCGATAAGTCTCCACCAGTATCGCCAGTTTATTTTTAAACCACAAATGCAACCTCTCTTCTTCGCAAGATTCAAAGGTTTATTCAACGGTAAATATTGTTGTTTCGTTCCACTTGTCTCGACACATAAGCCACCTTCGTCCTCCAACCTCTTGACTTTGGCTTACAGTAGTTCTCTAAAATAATAACAAATTTATTACACACTTTCAACAAGAGATTGGTTTGCACCTTACCCAAATAATAATAAAAACAACTTACACAAAAGCCGGTTTCATATTATGATATTTGAGATAATTATATTGCTGCATATGCCTGCATATTGATTAAAAAAGTAAAACTAATAACACGAACTCGTAACTATATGTTCGCCAACCAACAACAGCTAAGTAATATTATTTGAGTTATTGTAGTTAATAATAGTTATTGTAGGTAGTGGAATATTTTTTGTTCAGTTTGTTTCAAATCTACCGTCATCTTTTTATAATGACTCTAATATAGAAAAAATCTTAAAATAAAGTATCATCGTTAAGTTGTGGATCGGTATTTTTACATATTTTTGTTGTCAGCATTCCTAACTCACCAATAAACATTTCAAAAATATTTTGTAAGCTATTAGATTTGAACTCGAACCACCTTGAACGCCAATCAAGACGAGAACCGCTAGGCTATTTAAACACTTACTGTGAGAGTTGAAATTAGTAAGTAGTACCTAACAATCTTAAGCGGGCAGCAAGTTGTCAAAGTGTATAAGTGTGTATCAAACTTTATTATAGAAGAAGGCCGTAACTACAACTAGTATTGCTTGGCCATAGTTTTGTGAGATTGTAACTCGACTTTTGGTCTTGACTGTACCTACATATTTTATGAATATATTTCATTATAAATAAGTTATGTAATCTATGTACTTATCCACTTAACCGTAAATTTTATTCCAATTTTTACGGTTAAGTAGAAAAGTACTGAAATTAATAACTTACTATTTCATTTCTAATACAAGGTACCGATTCTTTTTTTTTAAATTTGATCGACTAGTCTTTCCAAAGTAGATAACTTCTCTTTTAAAATGCATTGAGCATAATTTCGACGAATGAGACGGAAGCCACATTTCTTCTCTACGGTCTATCTGGACAAATCGTATCCACTTTTTCCCTACGACATTATTTTTATTCGGAAACCAAAAATAACAAAAACCTAGATAAATGAATAGTAATTGTTCATTCAATCTTGTTTATTAATATGATATGATTATGTTTAAATAGAGTTAATAATAAATAAACTTGAAATATAGTAATATTTTAAGTTTATTTAGCTATATTTTAAATGTCAATAAAATACAACAAAATGTATTCATCTTAATAAGTATTATCGATAACTAAATCGATAAACAACATTACTACATCTCTACAAGAAAATAGTAAAACTACTCAACAATAGAGGGCGCTTATTACAATAATGGAAAATTTTCTAGAACTATTCAAGATTTTTTTTTAAATTTGAATTGCAGGCGAAATATAAATAATTCATAGAAAGACATTCCGAAGTTAGGTCCAGTCGTTTTACTATAACGAGATGTACAGTAACACAAAGCGCAACATGGCATATTTCCTTAGAAAATGTTTATTCTTGGTGGACACAAATTACGTCCTGACGCGCAGACTAGACTGAGCGCCTTTTAACCAAGTCGATAAAAGTATTGGCTTACGATTTTGTTCGTGATGTCCTATCTATTGTAAATATAATTTTAATGTCTTTGCTTGTAGGTTTTGATTCCCTAGCGTGTGACGGAAATTCGTCTAAGGTGTCGGTATAAACTGCTGTGTCTTTTGATCGCTTTAACGTAGAAGTTTGATTTTTTCACTGCTTAAAGAGACAATAGACCTAGGTATTTGGTATTAATTTCAATTTGATACCTTTATTAGTTCGTGAGAAATAAGGTAGTAAGTTTCGTTTTATTAAAATATGTGTATTATATTATATAACTAAAAAAATATGATTTTCGCAAATTTTCCTATATTTGCATTATATGACAATGCTTCATGCCAAATTTCAAGATTCAGAGTTTACGGGAAGTATCCTGTAGGTTTTGATTCCTTTGCGAGTGTCGAAAATTTGTTGAAAATATCGACATAATCGGCTGTATCTTTTGATTGGCTTGGCTTAGAAGTTTGATATTTTCACAGCTTAAAGGGACAATAGACCTAGGTATTTGGTATACATTTCAATTTGATAACTTTATTCGTTCGTGAGAAATAAGGTAGTAAGTTCCATTTTATTAAAATATGTTTATTATATTATGTAACTAAAAAAATGTGATTTTCGCAATTTTTCCTATATTTGCATTATATGACAATGCTTCATGCCAATTTTTAAGATTCTGAGTTTACGGGAAGTATCCTGTAGGTTTTGATTCCTTTGCGAGTGTCGAAAATTTGTTGAAAATATCGACATAATCGGCTGTATCTTTTGATTGGCTTGGCTTAGAAGTTTGATATTTTCACAGCTTAAAGGGACAATAGACCCGAGTATTTCATGTGAATTTCAGCTTGATACGTTCACGAGTTCTTGAGATAAAGGGTCTTGACAGACAGACAGACAGACAGACAGACGGACAACAAAGTGATCCTATAAGGGTTCCGTTTTTTCCTTTTGAGGTACGGAACCCTAAAAACATATAATTATTCAACGATTCTTTATTAGCCACCTTGCGCCTTGTGAAAAACTGCAATTTTTGTTGTTTTTTTTTATCAGGCACGAAAACAAATGACGTGGAAGGTCTTCCGACTCGTGAACATGCCACATATAATTAACCATGGGAAAAATATGGATGTTCGTGATTAAGACCACAAACTTTCAACGATTGGCCTTGTGACTTATTTACAATCATGACGAATGCAAGACGGATCGGCTTGTCAGTTGGGATCATCGGGATCCTCGCAATGAAAACTTCCTCACCTTTGAATTTTTCTTTGAGTATTGTGGCGTAAATCAAATTGTTCATTAATTTACTTACCACCGTGTTTCGTTGCACAGTTATGGTTGGTTTAAGTTTCGAATCATGATTACTACGGAACCTATCTTTAGTCGTAAAGTGTGCGGTGGTAAGCCAGGTACATCCAAGGAGTTTAAAAATTCCATTGGATATTTGGTGGCATCATCTTCATTTGTTACACAGTCAATCGATTTGAAAGAATGCAGTGTACCAATCATCTCATTCTGAATTATGTAGTTTTAGTCATCTACATCTTTATTTTCAGCTGCCGATATTGCTCGCTTACTTAACCATTCATTATTTTTGAGGTTAGTAATGATGTTTGGGAATACTTTGTTGATGAGTTCGTGTTTCGATAAGACAAAGTTACAGAAATTCGGACGAAATGAAATTAGTCCGCTCAATTCGTCGATAGGTACTCGACCATTTCCGATATTCAGCAATTTCTCAGAGAAATCTTCAGCAGATGTATCGTTCAGCAATGCAACTCTCATGTTTGTTGTCATTTGAAGTTTTTTAACATAGCGCCATAGATTCGATGATTTGAGATAAACGTTTATTGCATTGGCAGCAGTCAATCTGGGAATTACTGGCAATGTTTGGCGGAAATCGCCAGACAGTAAAATCATTGCGCCTCCAAAACATCTCGAGTAGATTACCTAGATCTTGCAATGTTCGGTTAAATGCTTCCAATGCACGTTTATGCGCCATTTAGCATTCGTCCCAGATGATGATCTTCGATTCGGATAAAACTTTGGCCATAGCGGAGCGCTTTGTAATGTTACATGTTGGTTCTTCAATAGATTGGAGATTTAATGGAAATTTTAATGCAGAATATGCCTTCTAGCAACGTGGCTGTTATTCCAGAAGAAGCAACTGCAACGGCAGTGTTGGATCTTGCGTGAACGGTGGCTAAAACTACTGACATGAGGAATGTCTTACCAGTTCCACCAAACGCTAGTATGCAAGCAGTAATCATTGCTGCAATTGTATTGAAAAGCTGCCTGAATGAAATCAGTATTTTTAAATTATCTAGCTGTTAATCTCTGAGGTTTACTCGATGATTTCGCATTGTCAACCAAGCTGTTTCACGGGCTGCTTCCCTTTGCTCTTGTGCGTCAGAAGCACGCAGTCGAGCCATACTAAGGCGGCGCTCTTCACGTGCAATTTCTTGCTCTTCTTCAGTGCTAATCTAGTCAGGAGTGTTCTTTGGTATGACTGAGTAACTTTCGGGTGCGTTTTTGTAGAAATACTGTTTTAAGATAATATACGGTTTTATTATTCATTAATAATGCTTTGAATCTGACAAATTTAGGGGTATTTCTGTGTGGTCTATGAAAATTGTAAAAAAGCTGAACGCAAATATAAGGGTGTTATAATATTTTTTAATAACATAACGTTATGCTATATTATATAAATATAGCTGATCCACGCACCTACACGTTGTATCTATGGACGTATTTAAATATTTTTGAGAGTTGGTAACACTGTAAGTTGGGCACCCGTCAAACATGTCAATCCATTAATTATTTTTATATTTTGAAATTTAAATACACGATGTTATGAGCAAAGTTGATATTATGTTGTCGATTCAAAAGTCTTGTTTTAATGCGTTCTTCAATTAGAGGGGGACTGAGAGTACAAATACTGCCAAGTGTTTGACAGAAAGACAACTTTTATATGGGAAAATGGAATTGTCGTTTTACTGTATCTTACTCGCAATTTTTCCTTATTTGCTCACCGTTTAGACCTACCCTGGTCTACGACAAACATTTTAAAACCAAAATCAGCTCCATCGGCCCAGCTATTCTCCAGTTATAATCAGACTAACGAACAACAATTCATTTTTATTTATATAGATAGAAGATAGATAGATAGATGACATCCATTAAATAGTGAAATAATAGTGAAAAAATAGTGAGTTTTAAAGATTTAAGCATACATAGGGATATTAGGGCGCTGTCCCTATATCCCTATATATGCTTAAATATTTGTTTTATACTATGAAGTGATATATTAGTTTCGTCAAGTGTGCAACAACCTTAATATTTACATAGGATACACAAACATTACAAGACCTCGACTGTGTTTGTCGTCATCATTACTAAGCTGCAGATCTGATGGTAATATAGACTTCGCGGTTGTGAATAACAAATAACCATTCTATTGTATTTTTCGACATTTTTACCAATTTTATTATATCTGTTGTATTTATAAATATCGGATAGTAGGAATTAGATTGATAGTCAAGGACAATTTGTTAATATATTGTAAGAAAGTGCATTAAAAGAAAGTGTTATTTCCAGAAATGGAAATTCAAAATTCACGGTTCCCTTACGAGTTTGAAGAGCTAAAAGCTGAAGAGAAGGAGGAACTTGCAAGATTTTACGCCTGTAAGTAAATAGATTTTTTGGATACTAGCAGCCGTCTGCGACTTCGTTCGCGTGGAGTTAGTCATTTGAACATTTTATTTTAACCACAAAAGAGTTATTATAAAATTGTAGTAGCTTATAAGATGTTAATCGAAATTAAGTGATGCCAAGGACAATTTTGTTCAAAATTAAATGCTATTAATTTATCTGGATAAGAATTAATATTTGTTTAGGTCGCAGCGTGATGTTATAGGTATATAGCCTAAAGCCTTCCTGGATTAATGGGCCATTCAACGCAAAAATATTTTTTCAAATCGGACTAGTATTTCGTGAGATTAGCGCGTTCAAACAAACAAACAAACTCGTCAGCTTTATATATTAGCATAGATCATTTTTACTTTTGACCGCCTTAAAAAAGAGAACAAAAAGGAGAAAGATAACTTTAATGTCGGTGTTAAAATATGAAAATGCTGGATGGAACCAACGACACCGGCTTCTGAATGTGTAAATAAATGGACGTTAAATTGAAGCTATTGATTGATTACGTAGTAATATGTATATACATGGGAGTAGTTTGTACTGCGTTCGAACTCCTACGGAGATCATAAAGTTGGTTCTATTCTTTTTACTTTTTTAATATTTATTGCTGCTACATAATTATTTGCGCTGTAGTTTATATCTGTCAAAGTTAGAATAAATTTTGTTACTGCACTTTTGACTTAATTCCCGCTCGACACTTCAAAACCTGAACTGATCTACACTATACATACTGTACATTGTACAAATTAAAAAAAATATCTAGCTAGAGAAACCTCGCAAGCATGATAAGTATCGATGCTTGTTGATTATTGTGTAATTGTGTAGATTCTCAAAGTAGGCCTTAAAGACTAACTTTAGTGATACTTCTTAGGTGGCGATTCGATAATTGAACGACAATTGAAAGTAAAATTTTAAGGCCGCGCTGCGTTTTTTTACAAGCTTTAATTAACTAATGTATAAAAAAACATCATATCTTGTTGAGATACCGAAAGAATTTTTATTTCCTTAAAATTCTTAAATAACGTGTCTAATCCAGGAAGGCTATATCTAATTATGTAAATATTTAACTATGCCGACGTGTACTTACAAAAACATATTTTATTGTATGCGGAGATGATTATGGATTATAAATTATAAGCCTAGCCTAACTAAGGCTAATCATGAAGTCACATAATGAATAAGGGTTATTACAGACACTTCAATCTTGTAGTAATAATCTTGTGTAGTGTTCTAAGCTATAGTGAGTTATGCTAGGAATTTTTCTGCGTGATCGAATCAGAAATGAGGAGATCTGCAGAAGAATCAAAGTCACCGACATAGATCTGCGAGTCGCTAAACTTAAGTGGCAGTGGGCAGGGCACATTGCTCGTAGAACCGATGGCCGATGGGGCAGTAAGATTCTGGAGTGTCGGCCACGTACTGGAAGACGCAGCGTAGGGAGGCCCCCAACAAGGTGGACCGATGACCTGGTGAAGGTCGCGGGAAGCCGATGGATGCGGACAGCACAAGACCGGTCAGCGTGGAAAGCCTTGGGGGAGGCCTTTGTCCAGCAGTGGACATCTATAGGCTGAGGAAGAAGTGTTCTAAGCTATGTAATAATAACCGGACGAGTCGACCAGCATCCTAACCGCACAACACACTATTACTATCAATTGAAACCATTTTGAAGCATATTGCTAATCCATTGCTCCATTTGTTGGAAAAATTTGACTTCTTGACAAGGTAAATTACGCAATGAATGCTATCGAACGGTCAAAATAAAACCCTTGACTACTGAAAGTGTGTAACGCATATAGGTGGTAAAAGGTTAGTAGATGGGATGGATGGGGTCACATCACAATCGCATTGCGCTTAAAAGTAGCTCTAAAAACTGTACTGAAAACTTATTTTGCAATATTTATTTACTTTGTAGCTGAACCGGACTTCGTGCGTATAGGCCCTAAAAAGTACGTGTTCCTGCGGCCGTACTGTGAAGAAGCTGAGAATGTTTACAACATGCCGCTGCGTTCCAGTGATATCTTTGTGGCCACATATCAACGATCAGGTGGGTTACTACATAATATACCTGTTGAAAACATCATTGTTCCAGTGTCAGATAAAGATGAAGCTATACAGGATGAATAGCGCTATCCCTTTTCCACAACGGGTTAATGATGGTTCTAACACTTCATAGTAGAGTTTCAGTAAACCTTCTCTTGGGTATACATAATCATAAGCTTATATTGATTCCACTGCTGCGATAAAGGTCTCCGCTCTGGGAGAGGCAGGTCCTACGCGGGCCCATTGCCGGTTGGTATATAATCTTCGTTCGTACACACACATAATACACATATGTATATAAACAGGCAATAAAAAGGTGTGTGATGCTTATTTCATAAGAAAGCATACCATGTCGTATGGTTTATTGGAGTCTACGGAGTATAATTTATATAATTTAGGTTTTTGTAGCCACAATTTCCTACGAGGCGGCTTGCGTCCTGGCCGGATCCCCGCCCTGGGACCTAGAGGCGAAAGTACTTGCGTCAATGTACCGATGGCGCGAGGAAGAGCGGACACGGGGCTCCAGTCCGGCGCAGCGGCAGATCGAGCTGCGCCTAGAGGAGCTCCGTCAGGTCCTGGTGGCGGACTGGCGACAGAGTCTTATCCGCCCTACCGCCGCCGGCCTCGCTACCGTCGAGGTGATCCGGCCAGTACTCGACGACTGGCTCGGGAGAAGGCACGGCTCCCTATCGTTCAGGGTGATGCAGGTACTGTCGGGGCATGGCTGCTTCGGCAAGTACCTGCGACGCTTAGGCAGAGAGCCGGACGCTCGGTGCCACCACTGCGTCCAATGCGGGGAGGACACGGCGCAGCACACGCTCTCCGAGTGTGTAGCTTGGGAGGAATAGCGCCGTGTCCTCACAAATGAAGTAGGAGGCGACCTGACGCTGCCGGCAGTAGTATGAAAGATGGTCGGTAGCGCAGAGTCATGGGACGCGGTGGTGTCCGTCTGCGAGGACGTGATGTCGCAGAAGGAAGCTGCGGAACGGGAGAGGGAGATCTCAACTCCCTTCCCGGGCCGCAGAAGACGCACAGGCGCCGAGGAAGGGCGGACAACGCCCTCTTCCGCCCCCCATGAATGGGTCCAGGGGCGAGGGACACGGGGAAGTCCCCGCCCCCTATTTGATGGAACCCGAGGAGGCGAGTAGTTTAACACCCCACTACCCCGTGCAGGAGACGAGGCTCGGACAGACCGGGCCAGCACGACGGTGTGGGGCCGTGGAAGAATTTAGAGTCCCGCGGCCCCACGCGCGCTCGTGATAGAAGAAACACCGGGCTGGTTTAGTCAATAAAAGTCTGACAGACCCCGTCGCCCACCGCAGGGCGGCGGATATCCTATGAGGATTTCCACCCTGAAAAAAAAAAGGATTTTGTAGCCACGTTTACATTAAGTTCACACTGTAAATATTCGATTGTTAACGGCGGATACTTATCTAATATACTTACAGCGTGGTGCTTTAATGACGATATTAATACAATTTATCACAATTATAAGGCTTTGTGTTTTCATATTTAGATTGTAATATTTTAATTTCATTAAAGGTATGTATTTTCTTGATATCGCATCGAATAACGCGCAATCAGTAGGCGAATTGAAGGAAAAAGAAAGAACCGTATTTTGGCGGCACTTTTCAAATTTCGAATCATTGTGTATTGTTATATTTTTTATGAATCATCATCTTCATCATCACAGCGTTAATCCCAGTCGCATCCAAAGCCTTTCAGCTTTGGAGTCTGGGGTCCAAAGAAAGATTTAAAGGCAGGTACACAACTATCGGTTACTTTAATGTTACACATTGCCCTTATACATCGCTTTTGCATTTTGAAAACTAGATCTCTATTAGTGGCCTGCCCCCAAAAACAAGACCATATCGTAAAAGTGAACCAACTAGTCCATGATATTCTGTTAATAAGGTTTCAACATTTACTTTTTCTGACAACTGGGAGAGTGCATATGCAGACTGGCTAAGTCGCTTGCATAATTCTTCTGTATGAGAATGCCACGTAAGTTTATTCATCATCATCATCATCATCCCAACGTTAATCCCAGTCGCATCCGAAGCCTCTTCAGCTTTGGAGTCTGGGGTCCGCTTTACCAGTCCAACTGCTGATATGGCTAAACTTCGACATTTTCCGTGAAGCGGCTGCCGTCTGACCTCCACAACCCGAAGGCGACATCGAAGCATTGCAGTTAGACCAATTGTTGGACTTTTGAGGGCTCCAACAACCCGTAACGACTGCCACTAGATGTTCGTATGGCAACCGGGACCAACGGCTTAACGTGCTTTCCGAGGCACGACCAGACCAGTGCAAATATTCATAACCCGAACCCGTGCCACCTTGCGCAGCGGTCGCGTCCGCTACCGCTACGCCACGGAGGCTGTCATGTTATATTTTTTTATGAATACTGGCCACTAAACCTACCCATGAGTCAAATAGGTAATGTCGCCATTGTAGCGGCGCGTTGTATACCAACTTTTACTTATCATATCCGACGAATAAAATGTATCTCTATCTTTGTCATTTTTCTATCTTTTTCTATCTTTGTCTTTGTCTTTTTGATTCTGTCTCCGTTCGTACTCATCATCATAGATGATTGATGATTTTAAGAGAGATCAAGATAGACGAAACTTCGTTTCCTCTCTTTCTTTCGGAGTGCCACAATTCTCATCTCCAAGGCATGTCCATTTGTATATTTCGATGGCATGGAGTGAGATGTCATTCCAAGTTATGCTTGGGATTGACGTTATTGACAACTCACTCTAAAGTCACTACCTACTCCTAAAAGTCATAGCACACTTAAACGACTCTGCTCCAACACCGCTCCCACCCAACACCGCCCTAAAATAAGGCGACAGCTCGTAGTCCGCGCGGCTACAGCTAGCAGGCACCCAGCAGTCCATGCGGCGACTGCTAGCAGACGCCCAGCTGTCCACCCGTCGCGCGCTCTAGCTATTAGCGATTGACACAGTTCGCGATCGATTTCTATTGAAGCAACTCACCGTTTTTATTATGTCCCGGTTCACAACGCGCGGAAGATCGAGGGAGCGGATTACTTGGTAGATATTGACTGACTGAGCCACAGAGTACTTGAACTGAGCACCGAGCGGCGACCAGCGGCGACGCCGCGGGTCGCCGCGGCGACTGCTAGCTGTCTGCTGTCGCTGCGGCGACTGCTAGCTGTCTGCTGTCGCTGCGGCGACTGCTAGCTGTCTGCTTGCGGACGACGCGTTTACCGCTCGGTTACAACGAGCGGGCAGCGAGGCGTCAACTACCGCGCAGTCTGACGGCGGTAGGCCCTCTGACAGCGCACTGTCTGCTATTACATATTTATGATGCCAATGTAAATAAATCTAAAGTGCAATATTTAAAGCCCATATTTGAATAATATTCTTTTAGCCGGATGGGAGCAGAGTCTTTTAAGTGTGCTATGACCTTAACTTTTTACGGTGACATATTTAGAAAATCGACCAGCTAAATACATTTGACGCTGTATTTACTTATACCATTTAGTTAGTCATAGCAACACTTTCTGTCCTTCAGGTACTACGTGGACTCAGGAGTTAGTCTGGCTACTAGGTAACGATTTCGATTACGAAACAGCTGCGAAGATTCCGCTCACAGAGAGATTCCCTTTCTTGGAGTAAGTATATACATGCGTTCAGCCGCTTAGGTGTGAATAGGTAACAGACAGACATACCGGCAGATAAATTACGAATTCCTAATGTTAGCTTGGATATATTTATAATGATTAATTTTGCGCTCACCACAGGCTATTCATGTACTTCGATAAGAAATGGCAAGAAAACTTACCGAAACTTCTGAATGACGAAGAAAAGGCTCGAGATCTGATAGAAAAAATAGCTAAACCTGTAACGGGGAGGCTGTTAGCAGCTCCATCTCCTCGCTTCATCAAGACTCACCTACCCATGAGCCTGCTGCCCCCTAAACTCCTGGACACTGCGAAGGTGGTATATGTGGCGAGAGATCCAAGAGATGTGGTCGTGTCGTGCTTCTACCACTCCAGGTTGATCCAAGTACTCGACTTTCCGAGCTCTTTCAAAGACTTCTGGAATCTATTTAGAAAGGGACTTTGTGAGTTTTTTTTTGACATTTCTATTTGTGAGTATTTGACATTCCTGAGTTTTATTTATGAGTATGACGTTCCTGAGTTATATTTGTAAGTACCTACGACGTTCCTGAGTTATATTTGTAAGTAAGACGTTTCTGAGTTATATTTGTGAGTATGAAATTCCTGAGTTATATTTGTGAGTATGTCGTTCCTGAGTTATATTTGTGAGTATGTCGTTCCTGAGTTATATTTGTGAGTATGACGTTCCTGAGATTTATTTGAGAGTATGACATTCTTGAGTTATGTTTATGAGTACGTCGTTTCTGAGTTATATTTGTGAGTATGACATTCCTGAGTTATATATGTGAGTATGTCGTTCCTGAGTTATATTTTTGAGTATGTCGTTCCTGAGTTATATTTGTAAGTATGACATTCCTGAGTTATATTTGTGAGTATGTCGTTCCTGAGTTATATTTGTGAGTATGACGTTCCTGAGATTTATTTGAGAGTATGACATTCTTGAGTTATGTTTATGAGTACGTCGTTTCTGAGTTATATTTGTGAGTATGACATTCCTGAGTTATATATGTGAGTATGTCGTTCCTGAGTTATATTTTTGAGTATGTCGTTCCTGAGTTATATTTGTAAGTATGACATTCCTGAGTTATATTTGTGAGTATGTCGTTCCTGAGTTATATTTGTGAGTATGACGTTCTTGAGTTTTATTTGTGAGTATGACATTCCCGAGTTTTATTTGACGTTATATCTGCTGTATGGTTTTCTATTGTATATCACAGTCGCAGCAATCGTAGCAGTCGTTCTATCGTGTATTGAGTTGACATATTGAACAATATTTTTTTTAGTTATAGAACTGCCACTTTTTGATCACTTGAAAGAAGCGTGGGAGTGCAAACATCATCCGAACATGTTGTTCTTGTTCTATGAAGAACTTATACAGGTATGAAAATAATTTATTTTATTTATCTTTTATAATTTTTTTTAAACGTGTCGAAACCTACGCGGGTGAAACCGCTAGGCGCAGCTAGTAATAAATATATACGGACAAATCACATAGATTGAGCTAGCCCCAAAGTAAATTCGACACTTGTATTATGGGATACTGACTCAACGATACTATATTTATAATAGATACATATATATAGATAAACATCCAAGACCCAGGCCAATCAGGAAAAGATCGTTTTCCATCCGTTTTCCATCATGACCTGGCCGGGGATCTAATCCGGGGCCCCCACGTCGCAGGCAGGTGTGTTGACCGCTGCGCCACGGAGTTTGACAAACAAACATAATTTAGCAACCAAGCATTATTATTTATATTGCTGCAAAACTCCATTTGGTGAAGTGTCCTAAATGCCCTGCACCTCGGATGACCTAAAGACTGCCACTGCCACGAAAAATGTGTCCACCTACTGGGCTCAAACTCTGAAAAAAAAAATATCATCGATACGAAAAGCTCTGCGAGTCGCTAAACACAAGTGGCAGTGGGCAGGGCACATTGCTCGTAGAACCGATGGCCGATGGGGCAGCAAGGTTCTGGAGTGGCGGCCACGTACTGGAAGACGCAGCGTAGGGAGACCCCAACAAGGTGGACCGATGACCTGGTGAAGGTCGCGGGAAGCCGATGGATGCGGGCAGCACAAGACCGGTCATCGTGGAAAGCCTTGGGGGAGGCCTTTGTCCAGCAGTGGACATCTATAGGCTGAGGAAGGAAGGAAGGATACGAAAAGAAAGAAATATAGCCAAATAAAATAAATAACATTAGCAGTTTGCTAATGACACTCATATGCGTGGTAGTGTAGAATATTTGAAATTGACATCTAGTTTGTTTATATAATTTCAGGACCTACCAGCGGTTATTCGTCGCATTGCCCGTTTCTTAGGCAAAGATCTAACAGATGACCAGATGACCCGTCTGTGTGACCATCTCAGTTTCGAAAAATTTAAGAAAAACAAGTCTGTCAACTTTGACCAACTCAGGGAATGTGGTATCTTTTCCTCTGAAGAAGTTTTTATTAGAAAAGGTGATAATAGAATTTTGCATATTGAAGAATGTTATAATAAAAACTGGCCAAGTGCGAGTCGGACTCGCGCACGAAGGGTTCCATGCCATTATCTTTAAAAACGGCAAAAATTCACGTTTGTTGTATTGGCCCTTAATATTTTTTATTTTTAGTATTTGTTGTTATAGCATATACATAATCTCTGAAAATTTCATTCAGCATCTATTACCGTTCGTGAGATACAGCCTGGTGACAGACAGAACGGACGGACAGACGGACAGCGAAATGTCATGAATAGGGTTCCGTTTTACCTTTTAGTTACGGAACCCTAAAAATGGGCTATTTGGTTGCATTGAGTTGACATACTAAATACGTAATAGGTCATAAAAAAGAAGTTATAGATTCCAACTTTTCTGTAGCTCATACCCGTTCGAGTCCCATCAACTCGGGAAAAATCTTAAAAACGCGAAGTAGCCCAAAGTAAAGCGCCATCTTTCGGGAATTTTGATCACTAATTTATACAAACTAGACAGGTGACAATGTATGTTAGATTTTCGATATTATACATACAATTTTATTCCTTTGGAGCATTATTTCCGAAAAAAATTCAGAAAATGATTTAAGTAAACCCCTATTCATTTTTAAATACCTATCGAACAATATACAAAGTTATTTTTTGTATATGCGAAACCCGAGACACGTGGCCAGTATTTTTATGTAAATAATTTATGTACACAAATTCAAAACGCGCCGCGCAACGGCGCGGCGCGGGGGAGGGCCTAGGACACTATGATCTGGGTGAACTGTGTCATGCGCTCGTTAACCACACTGCATATTTTTTTAAATATATTTGGGAAAAAATATAAATGGTGTAAAAATTATTGGAATCGATTCAGTTGTTTATACTGAGCAAATTATGTACATATATTCAGGTTTAGTATAAAGATAAAAATAACGTTGTATAACACGTTAGGGTGGAAATGAAAAAAAAAAATAAACTTCCCACTCCACGTGTCTAAAACACCTATCTTACTAAAACATTTTTCCCATTTTTTATTTTCGCACTTAATCTGCGAGATTGAATATTGGTACCAAATTTCAGTTCGCTACTAACGGTCACTGAGATTATCCCCGGACAGACAGACAGATAGACTTAGCGAAACTATAAGAATTCCTAGTTGACGACGGAACTCTAAAAATTGAGTATTTATAAAATGGGCTATTTAATTTATAATTTACAATACAGATCTTACTCCTCTGGTAGAGGTTTTGAGTTAGGGCTGGAAGTCCAGTGGAAGGGCAACAGCAGCTCTTTCGATGATAAATCGTAATATTACGGTTTTTTTGTGTTAACAGGTAAAGCAGGTGGCTGGCGTGACCACTTCGACAAGGAGATGATAGAAGAAGCCACTCAGTGGATAGAGGACAACCTGCGAGATACTGACTTGCGATTCCCTAATTTATAAAAATGAAATTTTACTAACTGCAGAGTACTTTCATTAATTGCCATACTTAGTTACGACTATTATAAGTGTTTGACTACGAGGACTATGAATGTTTGGCTATAATTGCTACGAGCGTTTGGCTACGACTGCTATGAGTGTTTGATACGACTACTACGAATGCTTGGCTACAATTGTTGCGAGCGAGTGACTACGACTGCTACAAATGTTTTGTTATAATTGCTACGAGCGTGTGACTACGACTACTACGAATGTTTGGCTACAATTGTTGCGAGTGGGTGACTACAACTACTACGAATGTTTGGCTACAATTGTTGCGAGCGGGTAACTACGATTACTACGAATGCTTGACCGATCCCTGTGGAATACCGCATGACATTTGGAGCCGACCGGCACCGTCACGTCTCCGATAGATGACGCATCTATCCTCCAGATAAGCCCGTACTATGCGGCAGAGGTAGGAAGGCACCCGATGGTGTCGAAGGCGTTGGAAATGTCTAAAGACACCGCCAACACCACCCCACCCCGGGATACCGTGTCCTCCGCCAGGGCTCTCACGCGCATGATGGCGTCTATGGTGGAGCGCCCCCTACGAAAACCGAACTGGTTGTCGTCCAGGTTCGGCCCCTCTCCGCACAAGTCACCGACGAGGCAATCTGCGATTATACGTTCAAAAAGTTTGCCCGTCTCGTCGAGCAGCACTATGGGCCGATACGCGGACGGCGAGTCCGCGGGGCGCCCCTCCTTCCTGAGCAGGACCAGCTTCCCCTCCTTTCACACACTGGGAAACTGACCCTGCTCGAGGCATGCCGTGAAGAGCCCCCTCAGCTGGGGCTCTAGCTCCTTCAGAGCCAGGAAGAGAGCTCGGCCAGGAACTCCGTCGGGTCCGGGCACTTTGTTCTTGGCCCGGAGCCGCAACACAGCCGCTCCAGTCTCTGCTTGCGTCACCTCGGGGACATCGGTGCCCACCTCTTCTAGAGAGTCTGTGGCTGAGGGCGAAACCATCGCCGAGGGAACGTGCCCCGCTCGCTCAGGGAAGAGGGTCGAAACCACCGCCTCTAGCATCTGGGGTTCCATACTCTGCACCAGTGGGGGCGCCCAGGGACGCAACTTGCCCCGTACTCAACGGTAGGGGCGCCCCCACGGGTCCCGATCTAGGGACCCCAGCAGCTCTTCTCTGGCCCTTATATATTAGGTATACCTAATGTATGTCGATCAACCGCATCGGAAAATAACTAACAACAATGACAGTACAGATTCCATTCTTCTAAAAATGGCTTAGTAAATTATCGTGGGGTTATAATAATTCATATATTTTTGAAATAAGCCCATTAACCTTTTCATTTGATATACAACGCGGGATTATTCAAAAAAATATAAAAAGCGAATAATCAAGACGCTTCCAACGATACCTCAATTGTCAAATTATGATAAGTAGTTTAGAAGTTATGAGAAAAAAAAAAAAGATGAATGTATATCATACATAGGGATCAAAATCATATCTTTCTGTCCTTCCGTAGTAGGTCCTTCGTAAAATACCATTTTATGTCCCAGAACATTGACAATACAATAAAGTGTACAGAATATTAAGGCCTCCGAAGCTCGGAAGGTTTTCAGTGGAGCTAGTTTTACGACATTAGATGCTAGGCACCCAAAGCAGCTAGTAAATAAAAAACTAAACCTCAGCAAATGCATTATATATGGTTCTAAGGGTTCAATTTTAGATGAGACAAAATACACATCACACCGCAGAAACGTTAAGTCTGAGGAAATAATAAACAACTGTCACTACTCACTAAACAATATTACAACAACATTTATTGAAGCTTGCTTATACCTATATATACTGTTTTTTCATAGATGAAGATCCATGAAAAAACCCATATATAACGCTGTATGACTATGTAAGACGTGGCTAACACCAGGAAAAAATAGTAAATTATTATTTAGCGACTACAGAATTGAGTAACTTATAGTTTAGCGGCTACAGAGTTGAGTAACTTACAGTTTGGCGGCTACAGAATGAAGAAACATATACATTTCCATTTTATTGATATTTTATTTTTTGTTTTTGCTTTCCTGGTTTTTTGGCGTGGCTAGCTGGCATATGGTAAATAATTTCATTGTTGTTGTGTTTTCTTGTGTTCATTACTGTACCTACATAGTATTGTATAAAGTCATGTGTTTTTTTTAATGAACAGCTGTGCTGCTGTAGAGTTTGTTCCGCCACTTCTTCTTCCCAGCGAAAGCACTAGGAAGTGGCGAAGGGTGGGAGTTTTGGGGGGATTGCCTTATGTAATATTGACGTTCAGAATGTGCTGAATCTGAGCCTAATTTGAATAAATGACTTTTGATTTTGTGCAGGCCAAGGCAATACCAGAATGTTTTCCCTTGCCAAGTACTCTCGTGTGTGCAAAGCTGTTTGCGAACGCGCCTCGTCATGCATCAACCTAAAATCATAGCCAAGTATTTGTGCGAATGAACAGACATGAAAACCTCCTCAAAGTAATTTACAGCATTCATGTTACCTTTACAAAAACTAACTCAGTTCTTCTGTTGTTCTTAATACCCGCCCATACTGTTGAACAGTGGTATGGGTGCACTTTCTGAACGCACCTCACTCTTTCAGTATATCCAGGACAATGGTACACTCTTACCCTTATATTATCAGGTTTGAAACTAAAATATAATCTCAACATAAAATTTTATCACATTGTTTCCAGGTCCGGGTCAATGTATTCCCTACACCATTTATTTACACAAGCGCGATTGCCATGACGTATCGGTGAGCACCTAATTGGCCGTCGTAATCGTAGGCCATACTCATGCATTCGATTTCGGACAGTTTGGCAGCTAACAACACCACTTGAATTTTGTAGTTTTAAATCTATCTCTTGGGCGGTTAACATCGGCTGGCGTCTTGTAGTCTGTTATATGTATCGATCTTGCCGTGTGATTGTACACCTTCTTCGACCTGGGTGCTGTTCAGCAGGATCTCCCTTTTTAGTGTAAAGCTGATGATGACGGAAAACAACGCTTCTGTCGACACCAAAATACCGAGTTACCTGAGATTGACTTCTTCCCTCTTGCAACATCCCTACAGCTCTGCATTTCATCGGCGGTCAAATGACGTCGCTCCATGTAACATATGTATCAAAATCCAAATTTGTTGAAAACTGTTTTCAAAGTATTGTTTAAATCATTAAATTGATACAGAATACTAACTTTTTTTTTTTTTTCTTCATTTGGCATGACGCTGTTTGCGTATTGCCATTTTCGAGTATTTGATTTTGTTTCAGTAGATTTTAGTACAAAGGTAGGGAATCGATATGATATGATAAGGAAATTTTGCGGTAGGAAAAGGAAAATGGATCAAAACAGTTGTACGGATAGGTAAAATATGATAGTTTTTAATAAAATATAGCAGAAAAAATTATACGCGGATATTATTACTTTCAATAAATAGGGAAATAGTTTTATAAATATCAAAATTTTGATAAGCTAATAATATAGGAACAGAGGTTGGGAGGGGAACGTTAAGAGAGATCAGTGATTCTATGAACGCTGTACAGTTATTTAATGAACAAGAAAAGAAGATATGATTCGGATCGCCAATATCTGTGCCACACTGGCAATTATTACTAGTGACTATGTTAAGTTTATATAAATGTGCAGGAGTTGAAACATGACCCAATCTTAATCTTGTGATACAACTAGTAGCATGTTTACCTAGCTTTAACATAAAGAACCAGGGTTTCCGAGGCAACTGTTCTTGTATGGTACTATAAAATTTTCCCTTTGTTTTGCTAGTTCGTGACCAATTCTCGTTCCATGATTGATAAAGAGCGACTTTAGGCAGTGATGCTAAATCATGACAATAATTTTTGTATGGAAACATGTCACCACATTCCACAGCTTCATTTGCTAGACGATCAGCCGCGTCATTCCCCGAGATATTACAGTGACTTGGAATCCAGGCAAAAGTCACAGATACATTCATTTGCTCACATTTGCACAGCAATTCCCTAATGTCAATAATAAGTGGATAAACTGCTTGAGATTTAAAGGGAAACTTAATTAAACACTGCAGAGCACTCATTGAGTCACAAAATATAATAGTCTTTAGCAATTTGCATAGCAGTACGTATTCCACTGCCTTAAAAAGTCCATAACATTCACCTGTAAATACTGAAGTTTCAGGCGGCAGTTTAATTTTTTGTACTATATTATACTGAGAATGAAACACGCCTACCCCCACAATACCAGAAGTATGTTTCGAAGCATCAGTGTAAATATAATGCCAGCCAAGCCAATCTCTATCTTTAATGCTATTTAGGGCAACACTCACAAAGGGGTCACTTTTTGATAATCCTAGCTCAAGATGTACCTCAGGACGTATAACCAGTGAACAGAAATTACCACGAAAAAGGGGAAACTGAGGGGAACTATGAGTAGGAGCTTGAAGTGCTGTAAATCTTAAGTAACTAATGACTAGGCACGGAGTAGGTTTATGTGACCAATATGCTGAAGATTCAACGCGACCAGCTAGCGCCTGCAATTTAGAACGAAGAGGGTGATTGGAAAACTGAAAACTGCGGAATAAAAATCGGTCTGATAAATATTGCCGTCTTATACGTAAAGCTGCATCCACACACTCCAC
Organism: Sesamia nonagrioides; assembly: GCA_017933935.1. NCBI lineage: Eukaryota > Metazoa > Arthropoda > Insecta > Lepidoptera > Noctuidae > Sesamia > Sesamia nonagrioides. Next base: position 87,656 of record JADWQK010001677.1, read on the forward strand.
CTGAAGAGCATTGATAGGACTTGATTTCATTGCCCCTGTTACAATTCTTAAAGCTTTTGATTGTATCTTGTCTAACTTTTCAAAACCCTTTTTTTGACCCGGTTCCAACAAAAACGTCCCATAATCCAATCGACTTCTAATAATAGCATTATAAACAAGCTTCAGGCAAAATGGGTGAGCACCCCACCATACACCAGCAAGGCATCGAAGCATGTTCAACTGCCTCTCACATTTAACTGCCACATCCTCGCAATGAGGAACTCCTGTAAGTCTGGCATCTAAGATTACACCTAGAAATCTAACCTCACTTTTGACAGGCAATGGGTTATTATTAAAGTAAACAGTAAATGGAGGGGGTAGAATAGCTCTAGAAAAAAGGACAACAGAACTCTTTGATGGGGACACTTCTAAACCATTACTATCAAGCCATTTACCTAGCAAACTAAGAGAGAATGACAAGGATAAACAAGCTTTTTCAACAGAACGATGGGTAAAGTAGATTAACAGATCATCAGCGTACTGTAAAACTTTAACATTTTTGTCCAGCGCAGACTCTAAATCATGTGAATAAATGTTAAACAATAATGGACTCAATACAGAGCCCTGAGGAAGACCACGCCAGACGTGTCTGAACTCCTTGCTAGAATTTTCCGTATCCAGTTGAATAATTCTTTCAGTTAAAGCATTAATGACAAAGTTGCTCAAAAACATAGGAACCCCAAGGAATTTTAACTTATCATAAAGAATAGACAAAACGACGTTATCATAAGCAGATGTAATGTCAAGAAAAGCAGCTACAGTGGAATGATTATCAGAAAATGCCAGTCTTAAATCGGTGATGAATATGCCAATATTGTCCATAGTGCCCTTGCCACGCCGAAACCCATATTGATTGTTACTAAGTAAGTTCTTACTTTCCACATACCATTCTAAGCGATTTTTAACCAGATGTTCAGTAATTTTCATTAATACAGATGACAAAGCAATAGGACGATAGGACAGGGCATCTGATGGATTTTTATTAGATTTCAGAATTGGCAAAACCACCTGAGATCTCCAAGATAACGGGACATTTCCGGAAACCATAACAGTATTAATGACTCTTAAGAAGTATTCCAATGTTTCATTACTACAATTAACAATAAAAGAATATGGAACACCGTCTATTCCTGGTGCTGAGTCTTTGACTTTGGTTAATACGCCTTGAATTTCAGATAAAGAGAAAAGGCCATCAAATCCAGATGCAGGAAGAGGAAGTAAACAAGAGGATAAGCATATGTTTTCCGGGACAGAAGGAGGAGCCAACCTGTTCAAAAATTGATCAGTAAGATTAGCCGGCAGAAAAACAGAAGATGATTCAGTAAATACAGATCTGAATCTACGAATGTTGTTCCATATTACGGAAGGTGGAATGTCAGGAGATATAGATAAACAAAAGGATCTCCAGCTATCAAATTTTTTAGTTTTAAATAGTTTACTAGTTTCATTTATTGCCTCACATAAAATTCTGAAGTTATCTGATGAGCAAAATTCCGCATATGCCACTTCTGCTTCCTTCCTCTTTCTAACCGCTTGTGCACACTCCTCATTCCACCAAGGTGGAGAGAGAATGTATCTCATGCCACCACTCTTAATAGGAAAAAGCTCGTCAGCCACTTCCAACATTGCTTTTGCTAAATCTTCCGCACAAGAAGCTTCTTGACCTAGTAATACTACTGGTAAAACTCTAATTCTTTCCTCCAAGCGTTCCCGGTATAACTGCCAGTTTGCCTTACGTAACTTATATTTTAAACGAGGTGGATGTTTTAAAGGAGAATTGAATTTAGCAGGGAAAGAAAGTAGTATTGGGAAGTGGTCACTACCATACGACGACTGTAATGTATTCCAATATAAAATAGATGCCACGAGATTAGCTGTACAAATTGATAGATCGGGGGCACTAGCATTCTCCCCAGGAGCTGTGCGTCTTGTTGGTACACCAGAATTAAGCACACATAACTCATGGTCATCAAGTATTTCACTCAATGTGCCTCCAAATACATTATCAACACCACTACCCCAAGATGGATGTTGGCAGTTGAGATCTCCTAAAATAATATACGGTTTGGGTAACCTTGACAATATATCAGCAATTTCGACGAAAATGGAATTAGAAGGATGGGGAACATATATTGAAACAAAACATACATTCTGTATAATCGCAGCAATAATCGAAATATTATTGGAATGTGATTCTATTGGAAAATGTTCAAAATCAGTAGAATTTTTAACAAGTATAGCAACACCGCCATACCCGTCAACGCGATCTTCTCGTAAACATTTATAACCTGAAATTCTAAATAAACTTGTAGGCTTAAGCCAAGTTTCTTGTAAAGCAGCAACAAAAGGCTTATATTTATTAATCAGATGTATTAAATCGCTTTTTTTCGGAACTACACTACGACAGTTCCACTGTATGACTTTGGGAAGCCTGTTGTTGTCCATTGTTGGAGTATTTAGGGATTTGTGATAGTATTCCAGATAATGAAGCAGCGATGGACGGTGTAATTATATTAGGTTGAGACAATAAGTTAATTAGAGCAACAATTATTTCAATAACTGAATTATTTGAAGAGTTTTTTGGAGTTTGTAAAGCACACCCATTGGCCGGAGGGGGCATATTATAATCCTTAATAATATCATTATGACTGTCTTTATTATATCCTTTAGTTAATCTAGGAGGAGATCTCGGTTTTAGAAGTACTGTCTTTTTATATGAAGTCAAAGTTTGACTTTGAGAAGTAGAATTTTGAGTTGAAGAAAAAGTATTTGTAGGCACAATTGGTGTAGATACCAAAGCATCAGCATATGATATCTTTGAAATAGGTGGGTGTAATTTAAATGCTTCCGCATATGAAATACAACTTTTTGCCATAGTTTCTTTAATGGCTTTTTGCCTTTCATATTCCAAACAAGATTTACTAGTGGCAAGGTGAAAGCCCTTGCATAGACAACATAATAAATCATCCTCAGTAACTGAACAGCTATCCCCAGAGTGCTCTTGTCCACATTTATAACATCTAGGTTTGGACCTACATTGTATCTTCACATGGCCGTAACGACAACAATTGAAGCATTGAATAGTAGGGTAAATGTATAGATCTACCAATAAAGATGTATAGCAAACAAATATGCGTTTTGGCAAAACTTGGCCATCAAAGGTCAAAACTACAGTCTCAGTTGGCTTGAATTCATACTTGCCTTCAACAGTAATTTTCTTTTTAATACGTCTTACCTTAAGAATTGCACCGGTACCAATGGGAACATTAATGTTTTCTTTTATTTCTTCATCAGACCACTCAGCAGAAATACCACGAACTACTCCTAGCCGGGTTACACTAAATGCTGGTATAAAAACTTTGTAATCTTTGTTAATTTTACTATTTGTCAAGAATAAATTAGCCTCATGGTAAGTTATAAATGATATACAAAGTCTATTACGTCCTATACGTTTTAAACTTCCATTTACAATAGAATGGATATTATTTTTCTTTAAAAAGTGGCCGAAAGAAATTGGATGCAACGTAATATTGTCATTAGGGGATTCCTGCTTTCTTTGTACATGTACTACATAAGGAGCAGCATCAGTATTTTCATACAAAAGTCGAGCAACAGTAGTTGGAACATGTTTAGGAACAGATAAAACCTCATCCTCCTGATCCCTTGTCAATCTAGATGTCTTGTTATCAGAGCTAGAAGATGAAGGTTGGGTAAGTTCAACAAGCACTTTATCATCAACAGAAGAACGACATTGGCAATCAGAATCTCTTGTCTTCTTGTTACTGCCATGCTTTCGTCTTTTCTTATTACAATGTTTACAAATGCGATGTGCACTGATTCTTTTACATTTCGAATTTCCCAAGGAGAGAGAACTATCAGTATCAAAACTACTTTCATTGACAGATGCATTGGGGTTATCACAATCCATGTTATTGTTTTGTATAGTTACAACATAACCAATGTCGGGGGCCGTGCCCCCTGGATCCTGAGGAGGATCCATAAAAATAGATTTTTAAGGACTTACCAATTTAGGCGGCAAAACTATATACACAATATACACAGAAAAATATATGTAACTGAACTTATATACACAAAACTACAATATTTACATAACTAAAAACTACAAATACTCATGAAATGATCCAATTCAGTACGAAAATAGACTATTTAACAATTAAAATTAATTTTTCGGCAAAATCCGCGTCCGCCAAATTCAACGATTCCCGCGCTTTTTTCCGTTTCAAAATACTAACTTTTAATATACAAAGAAAACGCTATAACATTTGAACAAATGCTTTTTTTTTTTTTTTTTTTGTTCTGGCACTCCACGGTTTGTGTTAGCCAATGACGAGTAAAAGGTAGGGAAACGGAATAAAGGTAAAATGGAACGTAAAATTTGGATATTTATCTGTAAGTTATAGAATCAGTAGGAAAAATATTTACACATATTACAAAAGAGGATGAGGATATGAAATGGATGGATATTTACAGTTTTATTTTATTTAATGAGATGAATGTAGCTATACTTTTATATACATTGATGTCGTTAGTGTGAAGTAAGGCAATAATGGAAGTTGGAAAAGGAATATTAAGAGATAAAAGACTATCTATAAAGGAAGTGCGATCATAAAGAGGACAGGAGAGGATGATATGATTTAGATCACCAACATCTGTTCCACACACACAAACAGGGTCGTCAACAATTTTCAGCCTGGCGAGATGAGCTGGGGAACAAACATGTCCTAATCTCATGCGCGTCAAAGTTGACGTCTCAATCTTACTAAGTTTTGCTTTTGTGAACCACAGCTTTGCAGGAAGTTCTGGTTGAATACGGGCATAATGTTGCCCCTTTGATTTACTGCCAGAGTCCCATTCCTCCTGCCAGGCGTTTTTTAAAAAAGATTTTGGTAAAGCCACAAGGTCTTGACAATAGTTTTCATATGGAAAGAAATCACCGCCTTGCACTGCATCACTTGCTAGTTTATCCGCGACATTATTACCATGGATGCCAGTGTGACTTGGTATCCAAATAAACTGTAAATCAAACCCCTGCAGCTGAAGTGTGAATGCTATTTCCCTTATTTTAAAAATAATATGTAATTGCGATTTTTGTTTGAATGGAAATTTGGCAATTGCTTGAAGAGCGCTTAATGAATCTGTGAAAATTATAGCTTTTTTAAGTTTACACATACGAACATATTCGACAGCCCTAAGTATTCCGAAGCATTCACCCGTATAAACAGAAGTCTCGAGAGGAAATTTAATTTTTTGAACTATATCATATTGTGTATGGTAAACCCCTACACCTACACAGTCAATTGCAGCAGGTTTAGAAGCATCAGTGTAAATGCAATGGAAATCAATAAACTGCTCAGATATTAATCGGTTAAATTTTAATTGAACACGGGGATCAGATTTACTAACAAAATTATATATTATACTGGGAGAAAAGTGTAAACTGTCATAACGGACGCAAAATAAAGGGAGTTTATTTGAACGGTGCGTAGGGGAAGAAAGGGAAATGAACTTCTTATAACTAACAACTAAACAGGGTGGAGATTTATTGGACCAGTAGCATGAAGATTCAATTTCAGACAGTAAAAGTTGCAGTTTAGGGATGAGAGGATGACTAGAGAACTGTAGAATTCTGAAGAAATACTTGTCTGAGAGAAACTGTCTCCTAAGACGTAACGGGGCTTCGCCGCACTCCACTTGGAGTGCATTCACTGGACTGGACTTCATTGCACCCGAAATAACACGTAGCGCTTTAGATTGTATTATATCTAATTTTTTTAAGGCCTTGACACTACCAGGTTCTACAATAAATAGACCGTAGTCTAAGAGGCTTCTAATAATTGCATTGTAAATCAACTTTAAGGAAGAAGGATGTGCACCCCACCAAACACCTGAGAGGCACCTCAACATATTTAGGTGTTTTTCACATTTATTAGCTATATAATCGCAATGTGGGATACTACTCAGTTTGGAGTCTAAAATAACACCCAGGTATTTAAAGTTGTCTTTAATAGGGATTTGGACGTCTTTATACGTAAGGTTTATTTGAGGAATATTTCTTTTGCGGGTAAAAACAACAGTTGCGCATTTAGAGATGGATAATTCCAAACCATTTACATGTAACCATGACGATAATAACGATAAAGCAGAAGTAACAACAGAGCAAGCTTGTTCTATGGAATTACTTGAACAATAAAACAGTAGATCATCGGCATACTGCAGTATTTTTACTTCATTGTTTATGGATAAATCTAAATCAAATGTGTAAATGTTATATAAGAGGGGACTAAGCACAGATCCCTGCGGGAGGCCTCTCCATACCTTGCGAGATAAGTGATGATCTTCAAATGGCATATATAATGTACGGTCTGTTAAAATGTTCAATATAAAGTTGGATAGATTGTGTGGTACTTTTAAAACATCTAATTTGTTTTTTAATACGGAAAGTAAAACGTTATCATAGGCCGCGTTTATATCTAAGAAAACTGCAACTGTAGACTGATTTTTGGAAAATGAGGAACGGATATCTGTGGTAAAAATACTTATACAGTCAGTGGTACTTTTCCCTTTTCTAAAACCGTATTGCGATTAGCTCAGTAGGCCTTCGCTTTCAATGTGCCATTCTAGACGGTTTTTTAATAAATGTTCTGCTAATTTAATTAACACTGAGGATAGAACTATGGGTCGGTAAGAAGAAACGTCCGAAGGATTTTTATTCGGTTTTAAAAATGGCAACACCATTTGACATTTCCATTCGGATGGAATGTTTCCCGTTTTCATGATAGAATTGATTACTTTTAAATAATAATTAAGAATATTATCACTTAGATTGGCAAAAAATGAGTATGGAATGCCATCAAGACCTGGAGCAGAATCTACTGAAACAACTACATTTAGTACTACGCCTTTACTAATCGCTCCCAGGCTCCACCCATGAATGGAGATGCGGGTGGAATGAATCGCCAGTTGATTTTGTGGTTTGTTGCGTACTCGATTACCGATTCATCGTGGAGTGCGCGTAGTTCTCGAGATGCTCCGACAAAGTTTGTTCCATTATCTGAAATTATAGTCGTGGGTGATCCTCGTCGAGCAATAAAACGTCGGAGGCTCATGATGGCGCTATTGGAAGAGGGCGAGTTGACAACTTCTAAGTGAAGTGCTCTGGTCGATAGACATGTGTACAATGCGACGTATCGTTTTTCGTTGCGTCTGTGTATGCTCACCAGGATCGGTCCGAAATAATCGAGGCCTACATGAGTAAAGGGCCTTTTATGGTGATCCAAACGTTCTGTCGGTAGATCGCCAGTCTGAGGTTGGGTAGGTTGACGGCTCCACCTTCTGCACTTCAAACAGGCGCTCGCTACGCTTCGAATTGTTCCTCTGGCCCTCAGGATCCAATACCTTTGAAGAAGTTCATTCAAAACAAGCTCGTTGAACTGATGTGAAGCTTTGATGTGTTCATGAAGAATTATAAGTCGTGAAACGTGGTGGCGACCGTCGAGGATCATCGGTGATTTTATCTCATCATCTACTCCCGGCGCAGAACTTATACGCGTGTTTAATCTTAGTAGACCTTCATTGTCCATTAAAGGTGCGAGTTTCTTAATTCGACTGTCCTTGGGCACTGGCTTCGAAGATCGCAAGGCTACCAATTCGTCAGGAAAACTCTCTATCTGGGCTTGACGTACCAACATCTTCTCCGCTTCCATGATGTCTGTTGCATGAAGTCGGTGGGGGGACGTCGTGCTGTCTAGATATAATTTAGAATTTAGATCTATTGGTCGAGACAGTTTAAGCCGAAACAGTCGTGCGCCCTGGAGAACACGGGCGGTTGCGCGAAGTAAACGCAGCCAAGAGCTGAAACGCGACGGCTCGGGAACTGAATTCGAGGATGTCACGTCGAGGAGCAGAACCACCAGATTAGATTTAAATTCAGGATCGGGTGGGTTCTCTTCCTCCACAGTGGTGCGTTCGGTCGGCCAAGTGTGTGATGGTTTAATGAGAAACTGCGGGCCTGTGAACCACCGGTGACTCTCAGTAAATTTTAAGTGTTTTGGTTTTGTCGCGTCGTCTGCGACGTTGAAAGAGGTAGGGATCCATCTCCAATTGGATGGATTTGTGGGTTAGTCTGCCTAGTTAGCTTGCGAATACAACATTGTAATTAAAAATATACGTGTTTTCATCAGAAATAATCTCCATTACAGTCCATTCTCTCACTAGTTATCATTTTGAGTTTGAGACGACAGCGCTTCTCGACGAGGGCAGCGTTTCAACATTTATCGCCGGAGAAATAGCAGCTCGCATCGGCGCGAAGCCCACTGCCAAGGAACATATTCGCATAGAAGGTGTGAGCGGTATGACCAAAGATCTAGATGTAAGTCATGTCAACTTTTATATTCGTGGGCGCAATCAATCCGATCGTTACCTGATTGAACATGCAAAAGCTATGACTCCTTTAGGACTCCGCGCACGATATCCTGATACGATTAATCTCACAGATTATGAGCACGTGTTCGATTTGTCTGATGAACTTACACGGACTAACGTTCCACCTACCGTCCTAATCGGCGCGCCTGATTGGTACTTATCTTTAAGTCGTGAAGTACGTTGTGGCAAAAAGAATGATCCTGTTGCCTCAAAGACTGCATTTGGCTGGGTACTTCACGGTGCACATTCCGTGTCATCAACGCCTATTCAATTTGTCAACCATGTCACAGAAGATTTAGACCTTCTGATAAAAAGTCAATACGACATCGATGCCTTGGGTATAACAAATAAGACTCCTTGTCAAAGCAGCGACGATCAACGAGCCGTGGATATTATCGAATCTTCTGCTCATCAGCTCGAGGACGGCCATTTCGAAGTTGGCCTTCCTTGGAAGGAGAAATTGCCGAAAACCATACCCGACAGTTATCCGCAGGCCCTGTCACGTTTTATGGCTCTTGAACGACAAATGTCAAAAGACCCACAGTTTTCTGCAGCCTTTCAAAAATTTTTAGATGACATGATCAGCAAGGGTTATGCCGAAGAGTGCGATCCGGAGACCTATCATCAACGATTACCGACAAACATTCATTGTGTCAACACAGACGGTACAATTCGCTGGTACTTGCCAATTTTCGGAGTTTTTCACCCACAGAAAAAGAAGTTAAGAGCAGTACACGATGCAGCAGCGACTACAAAAGGCGTGAGCCTTAACAGTTTGCTTTTGCAGGGTCCCGATCTATTGTCTCCCCTTCTTGACATTTTGTTCCGCTTTAGAGAAGGTGCCGTGGCTTTAAATGGTGACATCAAGGAGATGTTTCCTCAGGTGAAGATTATCAAGAGTGACGGGGACGCTCAACGTTTTCTCTGGCGAGACAAAGATGGCCGTATTAAGGAATACAGAATGTCGTCCATGATTTTCGGTGCAGTTTCAAGCCCCTTTATCGCTCTCCATATCAAAAATAAAAATACAAAAATGCTTGAAAAGGACTACCCCGCTGCCTGTAAAGCGATCATAGATGACCATTATATGGACGATTATTTAGGAAGCCTGTCTAATATAGCTGACGCAGCCCAACTTGCCGTAGACGTCGTCACAGTACACAAGGCTTGTGGTTTCGAAATGCGGGCATGGACATCCAATTATCCAGGAGCGTTGTCACTCGTCCCAAAAAATTTCGAAGTGACGCTACTTCAGATGTTTACCTGCCTCCTTGTAGCGACATAGGTGTCTTAGGTGTTAAATGGAACCCTGGACAAGACTTACTAGGCTTTCGTGCGGTACCCCAGATAACGAAGGGCGTTTTAACCAAACGTACTCTATTATCAAATGTTATGAAAGTGTATGACCCTCTCGGACTATTGATGCCGGTTGTCATCTGGGGCCGTATTTTGATTCAGAGATTATGGCGAGCAGGGGTTGACTGGGACTCGCAATTGTCCGAACCGTACGTTACTGAGTGTGAGAACTGGTCCACCCAGCTGCGCGTCGCGGCCGACATCAAAATCCCTCGCTGGTATATGACTAAGCCAGATTTGTTAGACGTTCAGCTACACGTAGTTGCCGATGGGGGCGAGCAAGCCTACGCCTGTGTTGCCTATTGGCGTTTCACTTACATTGACAAATCCGTGTCAACGATGCTCATCGGCAGCAAAGCTCGCGTCTCCCCTCTTAAACCCGTTTCAATTCCTCGTTTAGAATTGCAAGCAGCGCTTATTGCGTCTCGATTTGCGCGAACAATTTTAGGAGCTCATCGTTTTAAGCCCTCCGCAACCACCTTTTGGACAGATTCGACAACCGTCCTTAAGTGGATCCGTAGTGACGCTCGAGCCTTCAAGCCGTTCGTGGCACACAGGTTGAAA